>VYYJ01001348.1:0-32138 GCA_021029165.1 Cyphoderus albinus | reverse complement strand
GAAAGAGGTAAGACGAAGACCCGCATTCCGCATGTATGAGCATCATCTGCTGACAAAATGATGCCACGGAATGATGACTTGTTGGAAAAACAAATGGAGCGCGAGGAAGGAAAGGGATGGAGGCGTGTCCTTCCCATTTAGTTTTACGTCTTCCGCCACTTTTATTATAGATTGCTGAGTTGAGGCGCTCGCCTTGTTATTTAATGTCAGGGAAAATGAGGGCAGGCAGATGGGAAGCGACAAAAGAAAGTTTTTATCTTTCAGGAGAAAAGATGGATTGTAAACAGAGGCAGAGTGAAACGTGAGAATGTACATAACACACAAAATGGAAAACGGGTAACGAGTCTAGATACTCTACTTAAATAAATTGACTTTCATAAGTTTGTAGACAAACACAAGCATTGGCTCATTCATACATGGAAATAAATTAGGGAAAATCAGCATGAAGGAAAATTAAATAGTTTAAGTGAGTAAGTTTCAATTTTAACTATTCATCAGAAAAATCTTATTAAACTAAGTCTGTAGATACATGCGTTAACTTTACTACTATTTAATTTAAAAATTCAAAAGAGATTCGCACTTCTCGCTGATTGAATGATCCTCAATACTCAATTAAAAACTCAATTCTACTTGTCTGCTTGCTGCTATTCAGTCAATTTCTAAGTATTTGACTTGACCTTCGGGGAAGTTTATATAAAGTTTTATTGTACCAAATTGATTCATCAAATTAAAAAAAAACTTTTGTAGTGTTGTATTGTGTAAACGAAGCGCATGCTAAAATTGGCAAAATACGTTATCTCACTGAGCTCGTTTAATTATATAAATTGCGTCTTTTATAAGCTCTAAAATTCTAAGCTTAAGTAGTCTTTTAATGACACTGAACTTCTTCCAGTATCTGGAGATTCAGAATTCAGATTCTAATTCTCCTCTAATTTGATAAACTTCGTGCTGAAAAGTCTTTTACGTATTACGTATAATGCCCACACGATCTGAACTCTTGAAAAGTTGGTGAAAATATGCTCATTTGTAAAGTTAAGATGATTACAATGCAGTGGAAAATAAGTGGCGCAAAAAATTGTCTCTGAAATTCAAAAAGCTGTATCTTTCCAAGCATTGACGATGTAGTTAACGATAAAATAACACGTGACTGTGAAATGGTAGATCAGTGCAACAGCACCAGAACAGTGAAAGTTGGGCTGGCTTTTGCTTTGAGAGTTCACAAATGTTTTCAACCCGAAAATTTCAAGGTCTCGTGGATACTTGAGCTGAGTTGAGTTGAGATGCTCCTTTTGCTTTCTCTGCCTCTGACAATGACACTGGTTAACCACCTTCCCCTGACAAATGAAAGTATGTTAAACGCAAATGTTAATTATTAAAGTTATTTGCGTCTCTTTACCTGCTTTCACCGCTTCACCTCACTCCACTCAGCCAAACCTAAATACATATCAATGTCAGGACCAAACTGTGTTAAACTGCCGCTTCCACGAAACGAAGCGGGCCTGATCTTGAGAGATTGCACTGTGTTGATAAGAATTATTGTTGTTAAAAGATTTAATTTAAGCAGGGAAAATGTGGTATATGTAAAAGCACTGATCAAAACATACTCTCTTTCCAAAAACTGCGTCGCACAATTTTTGATATATTGAACGTTGAGGTGAAGAGATTGCGTCTTTTTGCCACAGCACAAGGTCGATGGAAATGAAGTAAATTCCCCAATGTATTCCAGCCTACCTGTTAATTATGATTGTTATATATTGATACGCACAAAGCACAAAACTTGTTTGTATGGTACAACATGACAATAAATTTCCATTTCACTTAAAAATTCCTGTTTGGCAAAACGGGGAATTTCTCCTTTACTTTCATCTAAAATCCATTTCATGGTCGTGGTAGCGTAAGCCGATAAAGGGCCTTTTAAAGTGAATTATTTGGAACGGAACAGGATTAAAGCATCTATTGAATATGACACTATATTTTTTGACACAGTTTTGCAGAAAAGAAAGCACACAAAAGAGCAAAGGCGCTATTTTAATTTGTACCTGGCTTCAGTGAAAGCACGAACTGTGCATAATAAATTGAGTTGAGTTAAAAGTAAGTGCGTCACGATGGTACATAAATAATTAATAAGTGGTGCGACACTGTAACTTACAGTCTGTAAGTATTTAGGTAGACGCAGAAGTGTATGAGCTAGCTTGAAGAAGTTTGCTTAAAAACGGTCTGGTGCTATTGAAACCCAACTCGAATAAAATCTCCTTTTAATTATTAAAATCCAACTCATGCATAACTCATAGAATGGAAACTATTGACGTCAGATGGAATGAAACCACGCTTCACTCACAGTATCCCAATTAATTGAGTCCTCTGTCCCGTTTCGTCTCCACCATCCGGCGGCTTCTTAAAATCTGGTCCATGTTCATTTTCATAACGAAACCAAAAGCACGCCCACTAAAAACAAAAGACAGACAAAACAACAAAAGAGCATAAAATCGCATGACCATCTAATCGGTTGGTTTTCAAAGGATTTCCATTGCTACACACGAACAATTAATTATTCACAGCCATGTGATACAAATTTATTTCCGGCAGCCTGAAGATGAGATGAGATTCCATCATCAATCTCAGGGACACACACACTGTCTTTTAATTACGGTTTCCTTTATAATTATAGTGTTGTCTATCAGCTTTGTTTCCAGTTTGCTTATGAAACGAAATAATAATGAGGCATGATACGATCAATTGAACTGAAATGTGCACATATAGCAATTGTGCCCAATTTACTTAGCGGAGGTGGAAGGCGATCGTGACTCGCATTGCTCCATGTCCCATTGCAAAAATTCGGGCGTGCTCAGGTACAGAGCTATGGTGCAGATTTACACGGGGTGTTCTTGTGGCGAAATGTGGACTCGTTTTGTCCTGCTTACGCCCTCATTTTCATTCCACCACCGTCCTTTATTTACGGATCATATCTTTCCCTACGCAATTAAAAATAGCTTCTTACTTCAATGAAATGTCAAATTGCATAATTAAAGTGCAATCAACTATTCCTAGAATTGAAAAAATTACGACTTTATGATGTTGTTATTCACTTCATAGATCACATATATTTGTGAAACAATTTTGCAAGCTTAATTTGCCATCGTAAGATGTGGCAGCTTTTTGTCAAATTCTTGAACAGTTATGTTGTTTACGAAAACTTTTGACGTTGTTACTGACACTACTGTGCTATTAGAAAGAAAACAAATTCAAAGTGGGACAAAGAGAGAAAGTCGACGATGAAATGAAACGTCCCGTTTCATCAAAAGCTCCTTTCTTCTTCTCTCTTTGATCTCCTCCACTTCGCAACCCACACGTTTCATCTGCTCTTTGATGAATGATGTCATTCGTTCGTACTGGGAAGGAGTACCCAGCAAAAACATTTCCATATTTTCCTTCACTCTACTTCCAAATTTCGCCATCACATCACTTCACTTTGCATTTTCCCGGTCCATGCTTCCATCATATCATATCATTCATATCACAAAGTTAGAAGGAATGACACAAGACAACGCAGATTGAGATTGAAATTTGCCATTACCATCCAGCAGCATGACATGAAATGTTAGCGTGTTTGAAATCTATTGAATTTTGAACACTTCATTTCGCTTTCCACTTCGTTTTTATTAAAAGGACTTTCTCCACTATGGGATGGTAATGGATGCAGCCAGACCGAGCGATTCTGCTTTCAGCTGTAAAACTGGTTGAAGGACTTGCAGAATAAATAATGCTTTCGGTGTCCTTTTTATTGCTTGATGTTTACGTAAAAGCACTTGTACAATTTCTGCGAAGGTCCTTTTTATCGTGCAAAAATATTATTTGTTTGCGTTTGATGTCTGTGGGAGGGAGTGGGACCTTCTCATCCCATAAACTGCATTGTTGCAACGTGTGAAGTTGACATTGAAAAATTTCATGAAGTTGGCGAAAGGCAGGAAGGAAAGGGTGGAGGGAGGAGGGAGACATAAGAAATGGGCAAAAAATCCTTCTAAAACTTCGTTTATTACAACTGGTCGAAATAAAGAGTTTGAATAAAATGTAAGATTTTGTACCTACGCCATAAAACTTAAATATAGACCACAAATTCTATAAAATGCGTTTGTTGGCCAAAAGAAGGTAGCAGTAAGTGGTATATTATTAATGGTCATAATTATAAAGTGTGGTAAAACTTTTTGCGAAAACTTGATAATTTCGGGGCCTTGCAAGTTGCCAGCTGCGCGAAAATACGATGTCCATAAATTTGTAAGGAAAATATGAAAATTAGTTTTCGGACAACTTTTCTCATTAGCACCATTATATTCAAGCGGTTTCATGTTTCATTTCACTGCTCTCTCTTTCATTAATTTTCTTATAAAACCAACATGATTATCCTCCATTCATTATCATTATCAGAGAAAAAGTTGTTGGGTCAAATCTGCCCACTTTCGTTTCACTCTTTTAGTTTACTTGGGACAAAAGTACCTTTATGAATATTAAACAGTGTTGACGCACAAGCATAACGAACAAACGGACAAAATCAGTGTTTATTTGTAAAATAATACAGGCTCGTTTGTAGAGAATTGGGACTAATGAGCTGTAGCTTGGAGAAGGTCACCTAATCACCCACCACCACAAAATCCAAAATTCTAAACAAGGAAAAACTGAAGTGAATTTACATAATTGCATTTTCGCCTTGGTCCGCATCCCACTTCATATAAAATGCATCATGCAGAAAATGCTCGTGTTGCTTTACATTATCATGTAATGCAATAGCCCTACACTGGATGAAAGGGAGTTGTTGCGACATGACATTACAGCAACATAATACGACCTTCTTTTCATTTGCTCTTTGTATGTAATAAACATTTGCATTTGTTTCATTTCAATGTTCACTACGTATGTGTGCTTGTGTGCATACATGACAAACATTAAACCATTTTGTTTTCTTTCATCTCCTTTTTGCTCTGTAGGACGAAGGCTGGAAGCTGAACCGAACTCATTACTACCAGGAAGGCTGGTTGGCTACAGGAAACGTTCGTGGAGTGCTGGGTGTGACCTACACCACATCCCACTGGAAAAAGAATCCTTCTGAGGTGCCCCTCCGCACAAACTACAATCTTCGAGGACATCGCTCGCAGGTACAGTCATTTCGAGAAAAGATTAATTATTTGCATTTCGACCCACCTTCTTTGCTTTTCCTTGTGTGTGTGCACACGCAGAGAGAGACCTTTTCATTTTGCTTGGCTTCTTTTCATAATCAAAAAACAAGTAGAAGCACAGAACAAGACAGTCATGTTTGTTTGGGTAACGCAATGGCAAATGGACTGTCGTTCGTGTTCTACATTTTGTTAATTGCACCTCACAAGGTTGCCTTTACCTTTGTAAAACCATATCAAAGGGGTTTCTTAAAATTGGATATGGAGTTCCAGGTCTTGCTTTCATTTCATTTCGCTTATTGATATCTCAATCGAATTTGGTTTCATCATCGTGGATAAAGTAGAACTCCCACTTTTTCAGGATTCAATCTTGTAAACAAATGTACGACGCGGCTCGATGACTTTTCGAGCGAAGCAGTTTCCTAATAAACTTGTTTTTCTCGAAAATGCGCGATGAAAAGATGAGACGTTTTATGGATGTAGGACAAAGAAATCCAAGAAAAGAAAGTAAAGTGGAAAATCGAAGATAAATATTATTGAAGTTGTAGTGTATCAAGTAGTGCGATAAGCTCATATTAACTCCAAAACACCGGAGGAAGTCACAAGAAAACTGCTTGTGTCAAGAGGTTATACTTTCTATAGATTTCTATAGCTAACTATAGCTAACTATAGCTAAATGTAACGTCAATTTTCTTGGCTGCTGGAAACGTGCAATTTTTTAATGTTCTCTGAAACACGGAAAGCGAATTGTCGAAATTAATAATGGCACTGAATAATGAAATTGTTCTTGGCTCCGTGTAAAGCGAGACACAAGTGAAAAGTGGATTAATCTGATAGAGTGTAGAAGAAAAAAAGTAATAAATAACAACTATTTATTGGATGTGAACCATATTTTATTTCCTTTTTTAATATTTTCCCATGCGGCAAGCAAGAGTGGAAAAGGCACATTTATAATTCCAATTCCACTCTAGTCGTTTGCTTTTCTAGAGTTTTATCGCTAAAACTGGGATTACGGAGCTGTAACTCTGTCTTTTTGCCTTTGTAACAGTCACATGGCTCTTGGCTCCAGCTGCACCCTGAGTTAATCTCCACACTGCAGTAAAACGTGATATTATATTTGATGTAGCCAATTATTTGGCACCAGTACAACAATGCTTCGGAATGGATTCTGCTGGAACAATCGCTTTCCAGCTTGACAGAAATAATATTGTTCTGCTCCTTTTCAGCAATTCTGAGAACTCGGTCCTAATAATGACGAATAACGACTCTTACTCTGAAAAAGTTGAATCAATGCCGAGCTAATTAGCATTAGCATTGACCGTCCATCACTTTCAGTTCGTCGCATCCTCATCATTGTAAAAAAGTACATAAACGAAATTTGAACTGTCTACTCTGATATAATTTTCTCCTGAAAATGAGAAAGTTTTCCAAATTTCCGACTAAATTACCTTCACTTAAAGAGAAGAAGCGATTTCAATAAGTATGGGGAAAGAGAATGGCTTAACGCGTGAGCAAGACTAACTTTTGGTGACACGGCGCAAATACAAAGTTTCGCAATTACATTTAACCTTTATGATAATGGTGACGAAGAAGAAGGAAAAGAAAAGTAATACAAGGGCAGTAAATTTCCTCCTCCTACTGATATCATATCTTTGAAAAACCAAAATGAACTTTGCAAGACATTTTATTAGCCTTTTGAAACTTACTTTGCTTCTCTTTTTCACATTTTGCAGAGTAAGCCGAAATGAAGGGTTATAAGGTTTAATTTAAGCCGTAATATCCTCTTTTTCAAAAACTTTCCTCATTTCTCAGCTCGGCGCGATAAAAACGGCGAATTATTAAAGGGAGGCGCATCCTGCGTGCGGTTCGATGGCAAACGAAATTTATTCTGATTATGTATTTTTCCCGTAAGTGAGTAAAGTACGTTTTTTGGCCGGAAAAAGAAGAGTGTATAAATTATCCACGGCTGCTGGGACCACGAGACGTGCCATCCTGCAATCAACTTTTGCTCGCTTCAGTTGGCAGTCGCCTCACTCATTTACTCTCAGTCACTATTCACTATCCCCATGTATTTTAATGTTTCTCATAAATGCAAATGACATATTGATTTGACACTTGTAATTGGGCATAATGAGCCAGTGTGAGGGAGACCCCTTCTGCATTTTCTCGTGATTTATGACTTTTGTGTCCCTCGCTCTCCATTTACCATCTGCTCCATATTTTATGTATTCAGTGTGTCCCAAGAGTAATTTCACCGATTGCACTGTACAGATTACAGCTTTTGGTGTACCCAATAAATAAATATGCCTTAGTTAGTTGTGCGGACTCTCTATCTCTTCTGTGTTCATTGAGGAGAAAGAAAAAAAAACTTTTTTCTTCTGAAAGTGTTATTCTTTTTTAGTTAATCCGACGCACGTGCCCCGGAGGTAGCAAGGAGGAATGAACAAGCATGGTTACTTCTTGTCACGGATTTTCGGCTTATCTTTGCCTGCCTTCACTTTACTTTCCCTTCCTGATTCATTGTTGTTCTTATTCTTTATTGTTATTATTGTGTATACGTTGCGTTCCTTTGCGGGCGGGGAAGTGAAGTCGTGCTCACACATTACAATAGTGTTTATTGTTCCTCGAGGTTTATTTACATGTGTATCTGGAAAATACATCAAAATGCTTTCACATAAATAGAGTGCACTGAAGGAGAGCGTTTCTGGTGTGCTACTTTAAAAAATGTTTGCACTATGTACATACATTGGGTATTTCCAAGTTTTATGTATGTAATTACTATTTTCAGCATTTGTTGCTTAAGTCGTTGTGTTCTTGTCTTGAGTGAAAATACTCTGCTTCCGCTTTCTTTTCACGAGTCATTTATCCCAGCTCGAGTTTATTTTATTTTACATTATTCGGTGGTAGCAGTGCCTCCTACGTCCGCCACTGCCGCCGCTCCTTGTCACAACAGCACAACATTCGCTTTCTTTGCTTTCCTTTTTGTGTAAAATAATAAATAAGTGGGCTGCTCTCTGAATTTGAGAGTTTGAGCATCTCGAAGCTCAGTTCCTGTTATTCGGTACTCTTTATCAACAAATGAGGTCTGTCGCTTACACAATTTTAGCTCAGTTTTATACATACTCATTCGCGTCTCTTTTCTCTCATCCTTCAAAACCAATTTTTTCTCAAGAGACGAAGCGGAGGCAGTGTCAAAATGAAATCTGAAGAAGGAGCTAAAGAAAATTCCTAAAATTCTAGGTTTTGCGTTCGCAGGGTACTTATGAAAAATAATATTTAATGGAAGGAAAGAGGGAATGACAGGAAATGAAGAGTTTCAAGAGAATGTTATGTATGTAATGTATGAGGATATGGTGATGAAAGAAGCGGAACGATGTCATGCGGCATCCCCACATCTTCACATTTATGCACCAGAACGACAAAAACGAGCATAATGAGCAGATGCGACCATGCACACAAACGACGCCACACTCTTTAGCAACGTGCTCCTTTTTCATCGACAAACAAAACGATGTAATTTCCCATCAAACTTTTTCATTTTGTTCAGTCTGGAATTTCCTTCAGAAAAATGGCTCCTCTTTGAGTACGCTTCACTCTTCAACTCATTCGCTTTCAGTAGAAGTGTCGGTCCCGGTCGATTGTGAAACACAAGATCCTCCCCTCTTTCTTTCTCTTATTATCACTTCCAGGGTATTACGATGATGATCGTCACCGAAAGATGTATCAGTGAAAGGATGATTATTTAGTTGTTGTGTTGTGTTATGTTGTAGTTGTTGTAATGAAAGCTGAGGACGAAGTCTCATCATGTCACTCGTGGGACTTGTCATTTCGGATTACCGAGCAAATCTCGAAATGTCATTCAAACTTTCTTGTGTACAAAAGCTCGAAACAAGTAAGTAAAGGAGCAAAGTTGAAGTTGAGGCTTAAAAGAGCGACCGTTCAGATTTCCACATTTTCCAAATTACATTGTGTACTGTACATGTGAAACTATTCTCTGTCGCTCGATGGAATGCTCTTCTTGTCCATAATATTAAAATTATTGTATGGTTTCATTAGACGTCTTTTCCTTTTGTGTGTGCGTTCGTGTGAGGGGGCGCTCAATCAAAAGAACGCTCAAATAAAATGAAGGCTTTTGGTGATGTGGCATTACGTAATGCTCTAGTTTGTGGTGGCTAAAGCTCGATGAATTTGCACCTTTGGAGCTCCACATTATTTTTTATTTTTGTTTCGTGTCATTATGCCAAAAATCCGAGTTTCAAGAGAAATTAGGGGGCAGCGAATTGAAGTGCACAGTGGCGTCGTTACCAAGAAGGGCTGTCAAAATCCTCGGCTTAAATGCCACCAACATTCCTGTGTCCATTTTCCCCTTTTAATTCATTGCCTGATGAATTAGATGATGCGGAGAGATGCTGATGATTGTGGCGGCGATAGTACTGCGCTGCTGCATCCCTGCTTTCAGCTTATCTTCGTGTGGGCTTGATTATAGATTGTAGGGGAAAGCCATAGATCACATCACAACTACCAGAAGACAGGGGCTAGTCTGATTCTCCAGTTTTGCGTACATACGTGTTCATTTCATTCGTCTCTGCTGTGGTTTCCACACATGACTTTTTCGTCGTAATAAAATACACACATTGCATGTGCGCACAAAGTTTGATTCACTCTGTCTACAATAGCAGAAAGCAGTGTGTGTGGTAAATTGTAAACAGGGTTGAGTTGAAGATACTTTTTCAGAGTATTGCACAAGAAGTATGAAACAGTTCGTTCCAACTTCAGCAAAGTGACATCTGCAGCAGTGGTGGTGTGATGGTGGTTATTTTGTTGGTTGACTGATGATTCTATATCTTATAAGTATTTATGCCCATTTTTTCGTCATACGATAATATTGCATTATTGCAATAATAGAATAAAAGTGATATGTAACCTCAATAAATATGTGTACCACGGCAGCCTCATCGACTGATATCACCCGTTGGCCACCTCACCACATCACATTGCACCCCGCACCCCCTTCTGCTTTCTCTCCAACTCTCCCTCCTTCCTCATCAGACAAAATTATCGTCATCATCAACATGATCAAGATCCGATCTCCGATGTTTTTGTTGATCCATCTTCTCCGTCGATGCGATGCTGCGTTCTTTCCTTTTCCTTCCACTACGTATTTTTACACATCGGCAGAATATCAGATCACTACACCACCGAACAACAAATGTGAAAGAGCCAGCTATTAGCAGCATAAGTTAGGAGTGAGTGGTGCGGGATAAAAGGAAAGAAAACGGAGGGGAGGTTGTAGGAGAATGGAGATCAGTGACTTCTCACATTGCACTGCGTTCCACTCATCTTGGGTGTGACACTAGGACCAGAGTTGGAAGAGTGTGCTTGGCTTTTACTGCATTGCCATTGCTATTACACCCCATTTCTGACTTCTCCGAAGCCTGTCAACAAAGAGCATGATTTTCAATCCCTTTTTTATTCTTGCTCCCTCGCTCGTACATCACATCAAACTAATTCATTTCGATACGCATTTCTTCACAGAATATTAAAATGCTGGAAAGTAATAATAAAGGATAAAGAAAAAGGGTGAAAATTTGAGAGGAAGTAAAAGGAGCGAGAAGGGGATAAAAAATGTAGTTTCGAAATAAAAATGAGGGATCAAGTGAAGAGTAAGGAAAATGTTAAGTTTTCTCAACATGTACGAAATCTTTCTTTACTCTTGCAACTTGCATCCATACTTTCAATATTTCCAAACGCAGAGTAAAAAAGAATCAAAAATTTAAAAGTTGAAGTTTTCTTTACTCTTTTAGCTTATCTTGACAGATGTTTCCAAATGCGCGTTTCACTTTCGTCATGTTTAAGCATCAAAGCCATTGTGTGTCTGTGAATTGGTATATTTATAGAGCTTCTTTATAATATTGCGTCATATTCCAATTAATCACTTGACAATACTCGAATGCTTCCCATTTTTTATTCGCCCAAAAAGAACATAAGAAAACTTTCTTCCTTTGAAAATACACCTTTTTATCTGCATTTCTATTTCTACACTTTTTTCTTACTCTCTACCTGCTGCCGCCTATGCACTCACTCTGTACCAGTCATTTGGAACAGTTGGTTGAATTCGAACAAAAAAAGAGTTGCTCAAAAATCTATAAAGAAAAGGAAGATGAAGATATCAAGAAAGGTCTATTGAATATGGAGCGTCACACATTCACTTTTATTTTTATAATATAATATTTTTCAGCTCTGTTAACAAAGGAAACCTGAACAGATGCAATGCTAGAATGGTTTGTGTAATGTGAAAAGAAATGTAATGTGAATGAACGTCATAAAAAGGAAGTGTACTGCTAACTCACAATACGATCTAATGTTTTTGTTGTAAATATGTAACATTTCATATGGTTGTTGTTCAACTCGACGAGCGTTCAAACAAAATGCAGGAAGAAGAGAGAAAGGAAAACAAAAGAAAAGAAAAAGTTGAAATGCAGGAAACAACCGAGACACGTAAAACTCGAATGTACATGTTTCTACAATAAAACAAACTGTATCCTTATCGCGTCTCTCGAATAAAATAAAACAGAAATAAAAGTGAAAGTACGGAGGCAAAGTTGCAGCTGTACAGAGAAGAGATCAAAATGATTTCTCTGAAGAAGCAACCTTCGTTTTACACTTTTGCTTTTTAGTTAGGTATTTTAGAAAGCACTTTTCACATAACATCGCATCTATTTTTCCGCCGACATTTTAAAGCCTCGCTTTGATATTCTCTGCTGCGCCACTCCCACTTTTTACTCTCTACTTTGAAGACAGATAAAAAATTCAGATTTTTGCAGACAAAAAATTGTTTTTGTAGTTATGTAGATATTTTGCTCGCTATGCTATGGACCTGTCTTACACCATAATCGTAGATGGAATTATGTATTATATCATTGTTTTCTGATTACTTCGCAAACCAAATAAATGAAGGAAGTGGGAAGGAAAGTTTTCTGGGAATTCACTCAACTCAACTCTTTTAGTTAAAGAAAAATAACGCGTTGCATAATGTAGGTTGTCGGTGTTCCATTAATACATAAATGATTACAGAGGGAAAGCAAAGAGAATGAAAAACAAGGTTTTCGCTTATGTAATCCGACCATTGCGCTGCGCTGCTCCTTTTCCCACTTTTAAACTGGAACATTCATCCTTCCGTCCATAATGCATGCTTCCGTTTCATCCGCACGAACGGATTTTACATGTTGGAAAGCTATCAACTATCTAATAATAATATTGTATTACATTATTATATCATTACTTTACAGGCGCACGAAAGAGACACGTATCGTCTGGCAGGGTAACAAAGTTGTACTTTATGTGAGAGCAAAGAAAACGGGCGTCTTTTCTTTGAATAATACATTAAAGCACAAATGGACTTTCTTAACTTTTTCTCTTTCTCTCTCAATTTATCCATTCTTCCCCGTCCGTCACTTCTTTACCGCCATATCGTGTGATCATATTCCTTCTCTAACACTTTCCATTTTTTGAAGGAAAAGGTCTGCTGTCTGCTCCTTCATGTCCCTCTTTTATGTTACTTAGTGTATGCATACATTAAGTGATACGGAGTAGTTTCAAACTAGTTTACTTTCCTGGCTCCCGTCGTTCCTCTCTGGTGCAATTCCGAGCTGAATGGAGAAACTTCCAGTCGCTCTGCTCTTTATGCTCCTTCTTTGACGGCATTGACATTTATAACGAGAAAAGCTCGTACGTTATTATAACAAAAGAAACATGCGATAATGCATGCAAAATGTTGTTCAATGCCTGATGATGATGGCCCGGTGCAGTCGAGTCGAGTTGGATTTTGGATTCGAGCGACCATTTATTTACTTCGTTCGGTGTAATGTAAGCATAAGCAGAGTGTGTTGTAGAAAGTGCGGCGTGGCATTCAAGATTCAGTTGGCGTCATCACCCCTCTATAGAGTACATTATATTATTATAAAACTACAATTTACAACACACCAATAAGGTTCTTGAGTAAGTTTTGTACAAAATATGCAATGCATAATATTTTTCCTACTTTTATTATTAAAGAATGTAGGGATATGACGACGTCTCTTTTGTGCAGTGCATAACAAACCACCGCTGTAATCATGGCTGGAATTTATGATCAACTTTTTTTTACTACTCCCAGCAAGACCAACCAATTCCCTCTCTCGTTTCCCTCACTTTCTCCATCCTTTGCCTCTCTATATTCAAAATCCATTTCAGGCTGTCTTGTTTTTTGAATTGAGTGGAGAGTTCTCTTTTGGTTGCTGGAGGATGAAATGGAAAAAAGGAGAAAGCGCAATGTAATGTAATGTAGTATTGATCTGCAATCTCATGTGCTTTTTTCTTTATCATATTATGTTTTTTGGCAACTGCACTGCATTAAAATATAAAATAAAGTGAACTACTGAGGCGCCTGGATTGGATTGTGGAATGTGTGTGACTTTCTGAGAAAAATGAATAATAAAAAGAGATTCAGTGGGAAAGTTGCATCGCATAAATAAAATGAGAAAGTCACAGTGGTGTACTCTTGTTTGTACTATATTTACCATTGTGGCCAGATGTGAATGTACGTGAAAGTGAGTAAAATTGGCTAGCCTCTAGCCTAGTTCTACTTCTACTTGTGTGTCCAACTTGTGAAGTCAGATATTTCTACTTTTGCTTCCTTCCTCTTTCCGCTGTAATGTGTCTATAGAGAGTGTATGCATAACCCTTTTCTCTTCTAATGGAGTCAGTCAGAGTCACATTCAATTCGATGATGAATGTCAGCATGCATGGCTATTGACGTGGGCACAAGTGGCATTTAACTCTGTGTCAGTTGTAGTTTCCTCTTGGTTTTGTACAGTTAGCCTGAAACTGGAAGATAAAAAATTGAGAGGGAAACAGAGTACGACCAAGCGAGAAATGTTATTACTATTTATTCCATTTAGAATATGTATATAATTTTATTACAGGGTTGTGGACACAACGCAAGTAACTCTACACTGTACATTGTGTATTTTATGATGGGCGTGTGCATCACTGGGGAAAAATTGATGATATCCATTTACGTGATGTATGCGTGTGCCACTCCTTTCTCTCCTCGGAAGAATTGTGCAATCGCATTCCATCGGACGTAATAACATTGTTTGCGGAGAAGAGCCATTCTTTATTCACGTTTAGCGATGATGATGGTAATGATAATGATGATTGAATGGAGGAAGTGCATTTAGCTTTTGGGGAATGCCCTCCGCTTTATTTACGACGCTTGGCGCTTCAGATGTTCCAGGCATGCCATCATTATGACTAATGGTTCCATGACAGGTTATTTGGTTATGGTTGTTGTATATTCGGCGTATGGTGGAAATTCGTAATATTCATAAATATGTAACTTTTATGTGGATGGTTTGTTTAATTCCAGTCGGTGATGCAAACTCTCGCTACAGGTTCATACATAGAAAAAAACTCCGTTCGTGTTCATTGACTTGAATAATAAAAATGAGAAACAGGGAAAATATTTTTATGATTTGTCTCCGTTGTTTTCCCTTTCTTGTTTATGTAATCAAGTCCATAATTCGTTTTTCCAGTTCGCCAGTTTCCTCTCGCTCCACTCCACATCCACCTGCAAAAATATAACAAATGGAAAACTTTTTTCTTTCCCTGCTTTTCTTCCCATCGGGAAAAATAAAGTGGATGATAATGGATGATATTAATGAATTGAAATTGTTTGAATTAAAAAGTTTCCCAATTTGCCCATTGTAGTTAGTTTTGCTGAAATTGGAATGAAAATGAAATAAAAACTCTGCCCTCTGCTTGTTTGAAAAAGTAAAAGCTCCGCTTCCGCGTCTTGATTACCAATTCATTGTTGGATGAGGATCTAGCATGTGGAACCACTTGCCTGCTGAAAACATTTTCTTCACTTTACCGTATGACCTGAATTGAATCAATCCTCTATGAAAGTCCATCCATCAACTTCACCAGCGTGTGATGGAGCAACACTATGAATCAGAGGATAATTTCGTGTCATGTCATGTTCCAAATTATTTTTATTTAGGTCAAGGTATTCCCCAAATTTATTCCATGCTGACTCCGGAAAGAAAATTCCTATACAAACCTTTGCTCAGGAAGTAAATCCTTTTAACAAACACTTCTTTTGCTCCGTTTGGCGTGCTAAAAAGATTTTGAGAAGAGGTACCCTTTTATTTTTGTATATTATTATTTGAGATTCTGTTGTTTTGAGTGTGAGCATGGGATTATTTTTTCTGGAATAACTTGCCATTTTTTTGCAAACCATTTTTTCGAAAACAAAGTGCATTTTAGATTTTGGTCTGTGGGCGTCACAGGAAAGCTTTTTCATCCTATCATCATGAAAGATTACATCCACAAGGTAATTCTCGTCCGGGAGAGTAACTGAGGCTGTGGCTGCTTGCTGCATTAACGAAAGTGAGGAAAGTAGAGGAGAGGAGACCGCAGTAAAAGCGGAGTAGACAGGACAGGACACGAGTCCCACAATTTATTCTCTTTGTGAAGAAAATAAGGAGTACGTAGTCAAAGACTGAGAGAGAGAACAATAAATCTCTGTGAGAGAACATCTGATGGTCTTTCTTTTTACTTGACTTTGGCTCTCTGTTTGCTTTCCCTTTCTCTCGTGAAAAAGTGATTCTTGTGCAGAGTTGGCGTTGGCTCTTGCTCACAATATTTCACATTCATGACAACTTGAGCGGACTTTATTCTACGTTGGCTAATGTATTTATACATGAATGAGCTAAGGCCGCTTCTTCTCCGACTGCTGGGGTGAGAGGAAGAGAAAACTTTCTTTTTGTTTCGCCAGGAGAGAAAGGACACGGAGAGAAGGACAGGAAGAGAAGAGCAGAGGGGAAAGGTCTTTGTGCTATGTATGTCGAAATTAAAATGACATATTTTTAGAAAAAGTGGCTTCCTCCCACTGCAATGCAGAACTTTCCGTCTTTGATTTCTTTTCTGAACTGAAAATGCGCCTAAGGTAAACGAGCGATTCGAACGTTTTATGGTCGCTTTTTACGTTGATTGCAACGTGACATAGGGGACTTGCTAAAGGGGGACAATAATGTTATATTATTGCGAAAAATCGAAGCGCATTATTTTCTGCGTTCACTCGCTAACCAACCGTTGCATGAAAATAGATCTTGGCATTTCCCGTGTAATAATCGTCTGCACACACCCAATAAACCGTACGAGTGTAACGAGTGCCACTTTCTCATTTCAACTTGTTTTCTACTTTTCCATTTTTAGTTGTAAAGAAAAAAGAAAGACGCGGAGACAAAAAGTAGATGATGCGTCCATGGCATGTGCATGTCGTTTCGTCATTTATTTGCCTGCATGGTCACACGTATTTAACGCACACACTCACTCTGTGAGACTATGAGACATTTCTCTGTGAATGGGGCGGATGTTCTTTGGAGAACAAAGTGAAACTGCTCTAGTGTAGTGAAGGAAAGCGAGTGAATGGACATAAAAAAGGAGAATGACGTGAGTTCACGTTCTCCTTCACGTAGCGGGATTTTGTTTGGTTGTCCAATTATTTCTTACGTGACGAGATTCATTCTTGTCTCTTCTTACTCTATGCTCCGTCCTGATTCTCTTGTTGATTATGATGAGGACAGAAAGAAGCTCTAAGCTGCTTACTTTGCCAGAGACAAAGACATTTTCACGGTCGACAAGAAAATCACGACACACTCAACTCAACAAACGAGACAAAAAAGCTGCATGCAGTCCAATTTCGCCATGTCGTTTCATTTCATTCCACAGGATGCGATACGATGACGTAAATATCCACATTAAATAAGTCCGAGGAGCTCATTTTTAGGGGAAAGTTTACGACGGCAAATTTTTCCCTGTCTTTTCCACTGTCCACACAATCTCATCAACATTGGTCTCATTACTCTTCTGTGCTTCTGTCCACATCTTGACAAAACAAAGTAGGTAAACACTGTGGACAGTAAAAGCGATTCATTTGATAGATATTTATAGAGTTGTTGGCTTTGAATTTTGTAGGCAGGAACACGTAAATCAGCTAAATCAGATCTAACTGATTAAAGGCTAAACACAAACGCAAGAATGACGAGGAAGATACAAGAATGAAACGGAATGACCGTTACTTTCAGAAAATAAAAAGGCAACAAAAATTTCATGACTTGGTCAGCTAACCAGCTGTGTACATATGTAAAAGTCGTTCCCTTAAAAAAACTAAGTATGCTTATTCTTGATAATTTCATTACCCATGTTTTAACCAATCCAGAACATATTAGCCTCCGTACCGATTTTCGGGAAAAGAGTCGAATCGTTAGTATTGCATTGCAGTTAATTTAAGCACGTTTCTCAATAACACGAACACGACATGGTAAAAGGTAAACAGCTTTCTAAACACAAGTGTTTACATTTCCGGTAGTTTCATTAGACATCGTGCACCGATTCTATGTGAGGCGTACAAGATTTTTTTAAACAACGGACATGCTATAAGTATTTAGAATTTCGACGAACGGGGGCGTTTTTTCTTCTTAAGTAGCTGGCATGCCCCAAGTTCCACTCATGGGGTAGAGTATTTATTTTGCTGGTAGGCTTTGCCATTTGGGAACTGGAGTAGTCTGGAGTAGTAGAGAAACTAAAGTCATCACCGCAAGCCTAACAAAAAGTGAGTGGCTGAGAAGGAAAAAATGTGAATTTATGGACTTATGCACAAACGAAGCAAGACTGGTCACGGTTGCTGTTTTACTTTTGTTGGGCTTTTTAATGGAGAAAAGGACCTTGACAGGGGTTTTAGTACTGATGTTTGTACATAATTCGTTTTTTTGGTAGTAGCTCACGGTTTCTTCTTGTTGTTACATATGTACGTACCCATTTCACTCGTTACGATTCATAAAAAAAAGTAAAGTTTATTTCATTTTATTTTTCCTTTTGCTTGGAGAAAGCGGGTGGTCCAACTTTTGTTCTATTCTTTCTGTCAAGTCGGAGGAAAAAGGAGGAAGGAAAGTATGAAAAGAGAGAGAAAAAAATCATTCAACCTTTTCTTTTATCCCTTACAGCAAAATAAATAAATTACATTAGATGACTTGTTATTCTTTTTACAATGTTTGAGAAAGAAAAAAGTTGATTGCAGAGGCAGGACTAGCGAGAAAAAGCAAACTTGTAGTGGCAGGAAACCTGTTTACTTTAACTCGAGAAACTAAACAAGCAAGGTTGGCATTGAAGAAATGGAGAAAAAAGCAAGTCAAGAGCAAAAATATTATGTATATTTCATCAGCGGATTGGGGAAAGTAGACAGATATTTATGATGTTTGAAAGGACACTTTTATTGTGAAGGACTCCAAAGCTCATTACTGCTTTATGCTTTACTGACTTTTGCTGGCTCAAAAGAGAATCTGAAAGTGCGAAAAATGTATACAAACTACGACTTATAAGAAAAGGATAATTTTTCACTTCACCATTTTTATGCGCAGTTGCTTGTTGTAACATGCCACAGTTACAATTTTTATTGACGCGGCGGATAGAGAAAAGTTTGTCGGAAGGTTGGATGACGAGAGATGACATCCGTTGGGATTTTATATTTTTTCGGATTTCCATTTTTTATGGGGTTCCATTTTTCTATGTTCTTTATTCAGTAAACCAAAGATGAAAAGAAAGCTGCCATGTGCTTTTCCCTTTTTTAACATGCTACACTCAAATAACTTTGTGTCTGTCATTCAATTCGTGCGTGTGCTTCTAGAGATTAGGCAGAAATATATTTTGCGAATTCCCAGCTGCCACACTTGTCTTGTTGACTGTCGATTTTAACCAAGTGAATCCATCAATTTTCCGGGGGAGAAAATGGATGCCGTCTTCCGTTGCTCTCATCATTTTGCATGCAAATGTTGCAAATTTGCTACTTTTTATTGCTTTCGGGATAGGGAGACGAGAAAAACTAGGGATAGAAAAGTGAGTGATTGATCAACAATGTCATCACGACTGAGTCGAGCGGACGAGGAATCCAAGTGGAAGCAGTGCGAAATGTGAGATTTTCGGTGGATTCATACGAGACTAACTACAATACATTAAATTAATGAGCATTTGTTTTTAGGAAACAGAATCAGCAGAGCAATGGGATTAACATGCAGTACAGCAAAGTAAAGTTTAATGCGCCTCTTTCCTCTGCCATTCATTATAATATATAATGTATGTACATTCCCACTACCCATCCGCTTATTCGATAAAAGTACATAAAGAGACAAAATGGAAGAGTTTCCATTGCCTCCATCCCAATTCAAGCTCCGCTGGCAGCTCTGCAGGATTAGATTAATAGTTGACTGTGAATGAGTGAATGGAGGCAGCATGCACAAAAAATCGTTTGTTCCGTTTGCTTTTGCTTTCCCTGTTTATTTTCTACTTCAATCAAATGATCTCTTCTGGACGGACAAGGAATTTTCCTTCTGGAGATCCAGCTCTGCTGGAATCTGATGATGAAATGGAAAGAATAAAAGTGTTTCATTTCCCTTCGCTTTGACGCTTTTGCTGCTCACTGCTGGTGCTGCTGAGCCGTAGGCGGAATAATAATAGCGCAAAAATACTGTTCGCTTCGCTTCATTTTGTTTGATTAGATGCAGGTCCACATCTAAATATACCTAAATAAAACAAACTATCCTTTTTTCCTTCTCCAATCCGTCCATTCAATTCCATGATGAATTGTTTTATTAGGCATCGAAGGAAAGGAAAAAATCTTAAATCACGGTGTCTATCATTTACTCACATCGTATAGCCGTAGAGTTTTCCTTTTTTCTCAATATAAGACAGAAACAATCTTGAGATTTCCCTCTGGGGAGAAAGGAAAGTCTTTGATAATGTGTTAATGACACGTAAGATATCACGTTGATGTTTATAATGTGCAAATGTGAATGAGCGAAGCGAAAGGAATTGCGTTATTTTACTTACTTCACTTGTCATCTCCTGAGATTATGTGATTAATACTCGAGGAGAAAAAAGTGTGCGAGCGAGTGGAAGAAAAACATTCAATTGTTAATCTCCTGGTCTGATAATAATGCTATTGGCGGAGGCGGCCAGGTCGGCTTCAACTTTGCAGAGGCGGAGTGGAAATGGAGAGTGGTGGAACTCTTTCTTAGCTCAGTTAGTTACATTCGTTATTGCACGTTGTAATTTGGATTCGAAGAAATAATTTCCTCCTGCGTCTTCTACTTTCCTTTTATATTGATTGCAAAAGAGGAAAAAAAGTTCTTGGATGTAAGGTGGATGGATGGATGGAGATTGGAGAAAGTGGAGCCGTATCGATTACATTTTTATTCTAACGAACTGGGAAATATTATACAGAATTGAGCACTTGTGCCGTGCCACATTAGAAGATCGACTAACGCATTAAGTAAAAGCATGGCTCGTCTCGCGTCAAAAATGATTAGAAGAAAAGGAAACGAAGTGAGTAGGGTTTGGTAACGCCTGTCAAGGAGTAAAGTTTTCTTGTTTGAACTCTGGAGAGTTGGAGTTTGACCCCGAGAGTTAATCAAATCTTTTAAGTAAGGTGACCCCGTCTGCTCGCTCACAGAAAATTATAGAGATGTTTGGTGAAGTCACTGAGGCTGAGAAAAATATGCTCCACATGAAATTCAATTTGGCGTCACTGTCGCTGTCATATTTTTTGTGGAATTGATCAAATAAGAGGAAATCAAGATCAAAAGAGTATCAAGTCACGTCACGTAAATAATATTTAACTTTGTAGGGAAATTTATGGAAGGAAGGACATAACACTGCGCTAGACTGATTATATGACCTTTTTCAATTCCTTTGATCATCGTTGACGTAATGGCATAGCCGTGATGAGTGAAATTGTTTTCCAAGGAAGCATATCCAATGCTGATTTTATGAGTATAAACATAACTCGAATGAAATGCCTGCTGTCATTCCATTTCCGTCGTAGTAATAAAATAAAATAGAATAAATTGGAACGCAATAAAATTCCTGGTTTGCGGAAAGCTCGCATGTGTAGTAAAGCAAACTGTATTATTTTATTTATAGGAGAAATAACTTCCGTGTAATTCATTTAATTCGGTGTCTTTCTCATTTTTTTCTGTTCTTCTGACTGACAAATCGGGAACAAACAGGAAGATTAAAATGAAATCATTTGGTTAAGTAGACAGACAGTGTGTAGTGCCACCGAGTACTTCTAAAAAGGAAAGGAAAAGTCGACAGGGAGGAGACAAGACAAGACGAGAAGGAGTGGCTCTTGGCAGATTGACGTTTTTCACAGGGTTTTATCAAAATTGCTGTGGTGGAGCAGTGCACATCCCCATAAATGCAAATTGTTGTTATTCTATGGCCCTTTAACCAGATTTATTGGATTTGCGATTTGCTCACAAACAAAGTCTACCTTTGTTAAGTACACAGGAAAGGGATCTGCCTTCTGCTTTCTCGACTACCTAAACTAATAAAACGTACTGCCTGGATTTCTTCCGCTTTCTATCTTTTCGAACATTCCAGCTTCGATTTTTGGGTGAAATTCTTTCGAGTAACAGATCCGCTTTATTTCCCATTTTTATCTCACTTCGATCATCCTTTCCACTTCACTCTCTTTTCACAGCCAATTCCATTCCTTTTTTCCCATGCTATAATCGTCAGTCATGCCAAGCTTAAGTACAGTTTAACTCAACTTGAGTACCACCAACTTAAACAGAGATCCACTTATTTTTTTGTTCCTCTCAATGAAGCTCCTACCTCCGCTCGATTCTCCGTGTTTATGCAGGTAATCGAAATACCAAGACCATGTGTTAAGAGGAATTCAGTGGGATAGCTCACTTGTTCACTCCAAATAGTTTTTTCAGGTTTTCGTTAAAACAGCAAAAACAGGATTTGGCAGGTAACAAAAAGGAAGCTTCAATATTTTTCTTCTCGGAAAAGAGAAGAGAAATGGGTTACATAAAGCTTTCTCTTTCAGGATTTTCTTTGAAAGTTATTAGACAGAGTTAGTGTCAATACAACGAAGATACTCTCTGCGAAACGGAACATCAAAAGGATTTCTCTCCCTTTTTTCCTTTTCTCGCTATTCATTTCGCAAAAGTCAGGAAATAAGTATTTTTAGCTCTGATTGTTGTTGTTGTTGTTGACTGATGGACTTTTTTATTCACTCACTATAAATGGTAAAGTGACCCTGGATGAAATGAAACGGGATTTTCTGGGAGTTTTCACTCTTTTATTGATAAACAAGGTCTTTTCAAATGGATGATAACAGTGCAGAAGTAATCGGAATCGACCACGTTCAAATCTCATTTATTTTATTTGCAGTAGCAGTATTTTTCAAGAATCGGGATTTTAATACAGTTCGCCTTTCTCTCCATTTTGTTCACTCTCAGCACGTCATCCGCCACAGTGAAGTCCCCTCGTTCATCTTCCGTCACAGTGGCTTCAAAAAGAAAGTGGCCGGGATCAGTGACGAACTTAACGATGTACACGTTGTTCTCATTTATTGGGGTCACGAAGAACTTTGCCTCAACGACCTGCGTCATCACGGGAATTTCACACTCGTCGGGCAACACATTTATAATGTGGCGAAGCGCTAGTTTTGCAGCCAATTGCACTTTAGCATCTTTGACGTTCACTCCTTTGGGTTCAGAACATGGGCAATAAGAGTCAGGAATTCCAGCGTTGCTACACGTTCGGTCCTCTGGCACTGGTTGAAAGAGTGTCTGTCCATACTGACCGCTCAGCTTATCGTAGGTCTCTTGACTAGCGTGTGTTTTATCAAAAGTTTGGACAATGTGGACCAAAGTTTTGTACATGTCAAAGTGGGTCGTAAGCCTTTTCGAGTTGGAGTGGAGGGATTCCATCCACTCTGGGAAGCTACTTCTTAGCCTCTCTGGAATGTAGACCCACAACGCAGGCAACTTGTCCTCGTACCAACCTTGAATAGTTTCGCGGAATTGACCATACACGTCACCGTGGTCTGCCAGGAACATTATCACTGTATTGTTTTTATCTAAATCGCGAAGAAACTTGGCGAATGTTGAATCACTGTGCTTGGCACCCAAACTACATTCGTGATTAGCCACTGCAAACCACGAGTGAATGAACACTGGAGTGCCCGTTGGCCTAGCCAAATCCAGAATGTCTGTGATGTACTTCAGCTGCAACTCCTCTATCGTGGAACTTCCAATGCATTTTACAAATCTGTCATTCTGTTAAAAAAACTTTACAATTTGTTTTATGATAAAACATTGATATTATATTATGCCCTTGGTACACACCTCTCGTCGCATTTTCATAACCGCAAGCATCATGGGCCGGATATAAAAGTCTGTTGGTTTCTTGACAAAACCCGCCTTCAAAAAAGTAAAGGTGCCTGCTTTTGGTACGTCTTCCAGCTCCGCGGTGAGGTAGCCAAGCTTCTCGAAAGCTTTCCACACATAGGGACAGAAATCTTGAGCAACTTTGACAGATTGATAGCAGTGTTGCGATAGTTGACTTAAACTATATCCTGCCAAGAAAGCCACCGTATTGGGGAATGTGGTTTGTCCGACTGTGAAGTATAAAAGTATTGCATGTGGGAAAAAGAGAGATGCTTTGATGAGATAAATTTGTTTAACCTCATATTTTTGACATTTGCATGTAATTTATCGAGAAAGCAATAGCAAGAGCATTAAATAACCTTTGGTGTAGCCATCAATTTCAATAGCTCGGATTGAGCGTAACACTCCCAAGGTTTCTGTCAAGACTCGGTGTGCACCCAATCGGGATAATGTGTCCACGCCGAATATAATCACATTCGGAGGAGACACTTCTCCGCTTTCCTTCCGCTTTTTCCACTCCTGGATTTTCTCATTCGCTTTCACGTCGGCTTTGGCAATGGCAAAAAATTCTCGGGACACTACATCGTCCAGTAAAGGCACTGAGCTGGACATGCACATGACTCTGATAAACTCCGCATCGATAAATTGTCTCGTTTCCTTGATTGGAATGCAGTTTCTGGAGTATCTGCAACGGAAGTATCCACAGGTTAATCGGAAGATGGGGTTGGGTATTCACTACAATATGCGTTTATTACTTAATGACTCTGTCTGCTTGTTCCAATGTGAGAGACTGTTCCACTCGTATTATAATTCGATAGCAGCAACGGATGGAGTTCCAAGAGTAACCTGACTTCTTAACAGCAGTCAGATTTACGTTTATGTACTAGTTGAAATAAATATAGTCATAAATAGTCAGTTTTAGATAGATGACACCAGTTGGATGGAAAATTATAAATGTTAAAAATAATTACAAAGGAATTATCTCACAGAGCCAGTAACGTATGTCCAGGGATGGAGGTGTTTCTCTCTACATTTTGGATCATTTTTAAAATATGGCGTGCATCTCTTTTCGATCAGATTTGCTGACTTACTCCAGGGAAGAAAGTTTGGAATTTTGCAATGTGTGGTATTTATCAGCAGTGGCGTTTCTACGCTAATATCGCTGGCTGCTCAAAATCAAAATACATAATTATCAATTATCCGAATTGTTCGTTAAAAGAATTTTTCAATTTTGTTTTTTATTTAAAGTTAAACTGAAAACTCACTATTTTCGTCAGGCTGACCAATTCGCGAGGAGGGGAATCCATAATTATTTATGAAATAAAGGGTGAATACTGAAAAGTAGAAAACATGACACGCGAATAATTAGAATGACTAATCGTAGTAAGAGTTGCATGAGTCGGCAAAAGCATTATACATAGGATACTAAGAAAATGAGCATTTTACCATTTTTAATTCGTTTAAACACAAGCAATAAATATAAAAGGACAACATTAATAAAATAATAAAATAAAATTTTACTAATGGAAAGCTACCTGCTACAAATAACAGTAGAGTCCATTTAGTAATCACCCGTCCGGCACAACACAAAATTAATATTCTTCTAGAGCATATGTCAACAATCACTTTTATGCCCTCAATCATTATATTTGTTGCAAGCTTGCAAGGCTGAATTTTACTGACTTTTCAGTAATTATAATAACAGAGGTAGGTTTATTTTATAACAACCCCAGCGCACATGAACTATAAAAAAAGTTTTGAAAAGTTACAATAAGCCGTTAGGTCTTCACAATTCGATTTCAAATTTATAGTCAGGCTGCCACTAAAATTAATACCAATTAAAACAACTATAAATTATAATGAATGCATTGAAAATATACGCTTATAATGAACTGAACAAATACAGGTTCCACGGTTCCAGTTAATTAGACTGATTCCACTGAACTGACTCACTGATTCGTGGGTTCAAGATAAACTCACACACTCTTACGGACTTTTAATTGTTTTATCTTATCGCCGTGCAAATATTACCAAAGCATAAAATTTCTCATTCTGATGTGTGCATAACCCATATTTTGCGTTATCGAAATGCGACATGCTAATTACTTTGTACTTTTTTGTATCAATGAATAAAGCTTCTTGTTCTAGTTCTATGTATGTATATGTTATATTTTTCATTGATTAACTGAAGATGATTTAATTCAAAAGAATGTTTGTTACTTTGTTGCCTCTTGCCTCCACAGATTACATTGGTGCAATGGAATGAGCCATATCAGAAACTGGCTTCCTGTGATAGGTAAGCAATACCCAACCGAGTATTAAATCTTTATTGTTTAATGACAATTTAAAACAATACATAATAAACATAATGATTAAAAACTGACAATTAAAAACGGTTTCAATTGTTAAACTTTGCGCGCGTGTGATATGCTACAGGTAAATTAAATTACATTTCATTCTATTGACAGCTCCGGTATCATCTTTGTCTGGATCAAGTTCGAAGGCCGCTGGAGCATCGAGCTAATTAATGACCGAAACACACCTGTCACCCATTTCTCGTGGTCACACGATGGACGAATGGCCCTCATCTGCTACCAGGTACTTGCCCCGCCCGCACAAAGAAAGCCACTTTTCACCATTCTACGCCTTCTTCCGCACGAATTCCTCCTATTTTTACTCTTTCCCCATCGCGTCCCAACAACAACAACAAAACCATTTTTGCTCTCTAGCTTTTCCGGTTGTGTACCGCCACCGCCATATTTTTAGTTGACCACTACTGTAATCGATCGACGTGCGTGGCCTTCCGGAGAAAGCACAAGAAACTCTGCGGCGCGGCGTATCACAATTTTTGTTGGCTTCTGCTATTTTGTGGTTGATGTTGATGTCGATGTGATGTCCATGAAAAATGCTTGGATGTGAACAATAATAGCAACAGTAAAAATCTATCCTTGAATTGCCTGTTATTAATTTGACAATAAAAATAGTAAAACGTGGCGTCGGCAGCTTTATAACGGTTATAAAAAAGCTCGTCACTACCATATTGTCATCATTCATTTTTTCATCTTTTCATCCAGTTTTCCTTTTCTTATCTTTTTCTTCTTTCTCCGGATTTCACTTGAACGGAAAAGAAAGTGGAAAGATTGAAAGATGATCGATGTGAATTTTCGCCGACTGCCCCAACAAACATTTTCCACTTTCTCCTACGTCCTTGTCGTTTGTTGTTGTTGGTGGTGGTGTGGGTTGATCACTTAATGATTGATTACTTGATTGCTTCTCCAACTCTGCTATTTTTCATTTTTAGGATAACTTCGTCCTGGTAGGCAGTGTGGCGGGACAGCGGTATTGGTCAACATTGTTAAATTTGGATGCAACAATCACATGTACGTATTTATGTATGCCGAAATTAGTTATTTAAGTAGTAGTTATTTTGTAGTTATTTCATTCTAATGCCTGTGTTTTCTTTGCAGGTGGCATATGGACTCCGGATGACCAACAAGTAATGTTTTTTAATTGTTTTTATTATTTTTTTCATGACCAACAGGTTTATTATTTTCCCAATAGAATACCATCATCATCATAATAGAGAGTACATTAAACTAGAAATGTTCATGATTTCCCATTTGGCAGGTTTATTTTGGGACGAGTAACGGACAGGTCGTGGTGATGGATGTGCATGGTGTAATGTTGTCTCAGGTGCAACTCCCGTCCGACTCTCCGATTAGCTCGATGGCATGGAGCTGCGAAAAATTCAAAATGGAGGAGTCGGAAGACGGCGAGGCGACTTCGTCCAGTAATCACTACTGCAGCAAACGTCCATTTCTCTTGGCTGTCTGCTTCAAGACCGGAGGGATTTACCTGATGAAGAGCTATGATGATATTGCACCTACCTACATTTCTACAGGAATGCATGTAAGTTTCCGGCTTCCCGAAAGAAAAATAAGAAACTGACATTGTCAGATTGTCATGAAAGAATAAGGGATGGAAAGAGACTTATTTATCTCTGGGAAAATCGTAGTTTATGGTGGTGCAGAGCACAGAAATTTTATCTACATTCTGCTTCCAATAAAAATTTCACTCTCGTTTTGTTTCCCTCTAAACTGTTTCTCCTCAAAGGATTTTTCTGCTTTCTTAAAATAAGAAAGGGGAAAGAAAATGTGGACTGTGGATTTTTTTGGTGATTCTTGACATGATTGTGTGTAACAGTTGTATTGAATCACATCCGCAATTTCAGTCTTGGAACGCTCCACTTTGTTTCCAGAAATATATCTTTTTAAAGCAGATATGATATGATTTTGTTGTCATTTTTGTTTCATGTCAGAAATGAAATTTATCTTTTTATGAGTGTGTACACTAAAGCATGAAATGTTTTCGTTATTGCGTACCCACTATCCACCATTACGACTCTTGTAAAAAATGGATGCACTTTATCATTTTTTAAGCATGACATTTAAAATGAATATCTGGTTTGGCCTGGTCTGGTAAATACTACTAGAGTGAAATTATATGTGTCTGACGCTATTTTTGCTACTTTCACTCTTCTCTGTACTGAGTCTGGTCTGACCAGCCATGGATAAAATTACCTATTTTTTATTATGATCAAAAACTTTAAGTGTTGCGTTTGTTTTTATTTAAAAATGAAGAAAAAAACTTTGTTTTACTTTAAGAGGTTTCATAATATTTTGAATACCATAATAATATTCCTTTCACCAAAAAATTGAAACAAACTGTAATCAAATTTACGTCGCATTTTTATGCGAAAAGGCAATTCCCTGACTTTTTACAACGATGTAGTGCAAACATGTGTTTCCAATTTGGTTCATTTTAATATTATTATTCATTCATTCATTCTTTCAGGTTCACTGTACCAAACCAATGTTTGTTTTACCGCGGTCCAAAATTTTCCAGAAGTATTCATATTACGGAGAAGACAGGGAGAAAGTTTTTTGTTGCAGTAGTAAAGAAAGTAGAGTTTCTATATACGTTTATTGTGTAAGGGCGATATGGCACAGAACCGTGAACTTGATGTTTATGATTATGGTTCAGGATTATGGGATCATTTTTACAAAAGGAGGCGAGTGAAAAATAAGAAGTGTGCACTTTATTATTATTCGCTCGTTCTTGTGAACAACAAACTTTCGGTTTAACTTGATGTTTATGATTATGGTTCAGGATTATGGGATCATTTTTACAAAAGGAGGCGAGTGAAAAATAAGAAGTGTGCACTTTATTATTATTCGCTCGTTCTTGTGAACAAAAAACTTTCGGTTTCCTCTCGTCTCTCCCTTTTCCGTAAAGTGGATACTTCTTATAGTTTACCAACTTTTTTAAAACACAATATCTGTATCAGCAATCCAAATCCACAACAATGTCGTGTGTGGCCGTGTGGCCAAAAAGAAAATGAGTGCCTAGTACCTTATTTGCCTTTACTGTCTAAAATACCCAAAACTCCATTCTATTGAGTTAGGACGCGGCGTGGATGAGCTCTTTCTAAAAACTTTCCCCAGTCCGACTCCGCCGAACAAAAGAAACGAAATGAAAGGAGTGGAAAAAGAATGAAAGTTTTGGAGTTGAGATATTTGACTGTTGTCTGTGTTATCTCTTTCACGATAATGATGATCATGTTGTTTGGTTGCTTTTTCTCCTCTGATGTGTCTCCAGGGGCTTCACATGGAATGGAGCAACTCTGGGGAGTTTTTATCCGTCGCTGGTTCCAGACCTATTGAAGTGCTCCATGAAAATGGAAACCGAGTCAAGGAGTACTCCAACTCTTTGCACGTTTACAATCATCAGGGCGTCCGAATTGTTAACATTAACATTCCCCATGTTCTGGTGAGTAGAGTTGATTTTTCGTTTTTTCTTTTATGAAGAGAAATGCAATTATGACGATGATAAAATGAAATGATAGAGTGAGGGAAGGCAGGTTATTAGTTCCACTATGCAAATGACCTTTTACGTTTTATTTTATCTTCCGTGGAACACTCACTTCACTTGCCTTTTTCCTCCTCCGCAAAACCGCCTACACATGAAAGAATAACTTGATTATGCTCATTACATTTACATTAATATTTGCTGTTCCAGTCTCCGGTCTCCTCAATGACATGGGGGCATAATGATAAAAGAATTTTCATCGCCACCGGCAAATTGGTCCATGTCGGTTGGGTTTCGAAGCGAATCGCGAGTTTGCAGCTGCTGTGCCGTCTCGCCATCTACAAGTCGCTGAGCACGGAAACATGCGTCTCGCATCTGCCCCTGCCCCTCCCTGTTCGAGCTTTGATCTCTTCCCTCCACACACAAACCGTTCCGGTGAGTTCGTTGAAGTTGAAAAATGTTGAAATGAAACACTTTTTTAAAACTAAAATATAAAGTAAAAATAAAACACGCGTTCTGGACCACAACCACGTAATATGAGTGGCAAGTAGCATATTATAAAAAGGATTCCATTTCCAGATGTAAAAGCTGTAACTTAAGTATAAAGTAAGAGGAGCGAGAAAAAAGTGCTAAAAGGTAAAAACGGGAAATGCGAGATGTGAGAGTCGAGACTGTGAGTTAACCGCTCTCTGGCTCTCTCACTGCATGTGTCCTTAATCTCCTCGCTGTCGGTTTTTTGACTCCATTCATTCATTCCATCATTCGGCATCCAGCCATCCATAAAATATAAACTGCGAAGAGGGACTCTTCCAGGAAAGGAAGGAGAGAAAAGTGGAAAAATACATATTTCCCACATACTTTTATGTAGCCAAATAAGAATAAAAACGAAGAAAAATCTTCTCTGCGTCCCTCGTGCTCTGGTCGTCTGTTTCGTCTTCATCCTCATCCACATAGTAAAGGATATGAAATAGAAAATATGTTTAATGGCTACTTCCACAATTTTACCGTTTATGGTTTCTTCTTTTCTTCGCTCCTCTTTACATTTCTTTTAAGCACGTACGTAACAGATATCCACATAGTAAAGGAAATGAAATAGAAAATATGTTTAATGGCTACTTCCACAATTTTACCGTTTATGGTTTCTTCTTTTCTTCGCTCCTCTTTACATTTCTTTTAAGCACGTACGTAACAGACCGTAAAAATAGGAAAGGGACTCGCTCAGAAAATCCCCTTGTTTTCCCTACTTTCACTCACTTCCTTTCTTATGCAAGTGTTGCTTTCGCTTCGTTTGGTCGCTGCTCTCAGTTTAGGTAGTTGCTGGACTGGGATCTGTAAAGCTTTTATGCGTTCCTTTTAAGCCGGAAGTATTCCACATGTGTCTAATGATGATATATGAATATGCCTTATGTGAATGGAACACTCCCTCCAACACCACCTCAATACCATTTCATCCTCACTTTATCTTTGGACACACTCTCACACACTGCATAACATTATTATCCCATTATAAGCACATATTCTGGCCTGTGACGCAGATATTCCTCTCTGAGGACATGTAAACTCTGCGCAAGAAAATAAAGGTTCATTTATTTCCGTCGTAGTAAAGTGGCCAGAAGGAAACATGCTATTTATCCGTGTTTCTTGGTAGTCCATTTATTTTATTTTCCTAGTCGGAGGGGATGTGGATGCGATGCCGATGGACATATGTAATAGCAAGTATGAACTTGGAGAAGGGAGGAAAAAGTTTATTTTGCTTTCGGGCCCGGCCATCATCATGAATGATTGTGAAACACCTTCATTTTACTTACTTAAGATGGTGGAAGACCAAAGAAAATTCTATGCTATAAAAACCTACATGTCTGTAGTTTAATGAGCACCATGCACAGTCACATCATCAGCATTAACAAAGTTTGGTCCGTCCGTCGACGTCTTTTTTCTCCTGCTAGAAAATACTCTAAGACTTTGTATGAAAATGAAAATGCTCTTGGAGCTGGACCACCTCTTCAAGGTTCTTTGCCTGCTTTTAGTATCGACATGTCTGAGAAAATAAATAAAAAGAATGGGTAATCTCAAACTCGTAATGTGGAGCAAGTTTCTCTCTTTTCTCTTTTCCCTTTCTCTTTCCTGTCTTCTTTTCCTCCCATTTGCCCATTGTATGATTATTATTATCTCCTCGCCGCCGTTGTCGTCGTCGATTCTTCGTCTCTCTTCTGTTGACCATGTGCATTTTATTGGTCTCGCAGAGGAAATTAGAAAAAGTCGACTTGGGAGCCCACAAAAACGCTCTTACCATTCCCATTTTCTTCTTTCCTTCCTTCTTACTTTTTCCTCTTAAAAAGTAAGCATTAAAAGTAAGGCATCTACCTTTTCTTCCCCTTACTTCCCATTTCATTCTACTTTTTAAGTCGCTGCTATTTTATTATTACTGCCATAAGGCTATTAGGCTAGCGACCATTCGAAGAACGAAATGGGCCGATTTATGTGTGTATAATACAAAATGTAGGTGTGTGGCCATGAATAGGAATGGGACGCCTTTCGTGTACCCTGGCACCAAATCAATGTAATTAGAACGGAACAATTTTCTCCCGGATTCAAAGAATGAATGTAATTTCAGGAGAAAGCAAAGAAATGAAATAACCGTGCCAAGGATTTTCCCTTAAAAGTACAATAGAAAACTCTGAAGGTCACTCTTTCTTTTCTTATTTTGTTCACTGCTGCCACTCATGCAGAAAATAAAAATTACCTTTAGGACATTAATTGAGGAATAATTGAGCCCATAACCGGGTGAAAATAATGGACCAAGTTACGGTTGAAGGGTTGC
>VYYJ01001347.1:0-32150 GCA_021029165.1 Cyphoderus albinus | reverse complement strand
GACGACTTCAGAGAAAATGAAAACTAGAAATGTTCTTTGTAACTTGCTCAAGGTCGAGGGTGGCAAAGTCATCCTCCAAGAAGTGTCAAAATTTATGGACAGCTGGAAATGCCTATGTCATACATTATCTACGAAAGACGAGGAACACAATAAACAGTCGAAGAATATACACAGACGCCGTATAAATTATAACAACTAAGTTTATTGTCGGTAAACTAAGATTTAACTACCCTCTGTATAATATATGTTTATTCCTGATTTATTGTAATTGTACCTGAAAACGAAAATTTGGTAATAAAAATTATGAAATAAAAAATATTACTAAGCGGATATTCCGTTATTATATGCATACTTGATTCCATTGTTTTAAATATTACATTTTACTAAACTCTAAAGACTGCTCCCCGACAAAACTTAAATTCTCACTGTTATGTATCTATGTATTTTATTCTACAAAGAGTAGAACTTTGTAGCAACAGTTCCTCAAGCTTCATCTCAGCAATGGGAATGAGTAAATGCTTATTGCATGTAGGTATATTTGCATTCATTTACATCTCATGTCTCAAGTTGAGACTCTCAACTTCGTCGCAAAAGCATAATCAATTTACCAGCTGGCTGGTACATGTTTTCTTGTTTTCATTTCAGAAAGACACGGCTATAAGAACCGAAATAAAATTGTCAGTGAAATAAAAATGAAACTAATGCAAGTTTCATAATTGTTTCATTGTAATCTACGTGAATATCGTGTCACTATATTAGTTTTACTTTAGTTGCTACTTGCATGCTACTTTTTACATTCATTGCAAATATAATTCTGTCAGTGTGTGCACATTTTTATAATCTACAAGATGGAAAAGAACACAGAGAAAAAATGTTTTGTGTGCAAAAATATAGTTCCAAGCTTTGACAATGACAGTGCAAAAAATAGAAAGCATCAAATAGGAGAGTGCAAAAGATTCTACAGCCTTGTGTGTCGTTACTTAAATATCAATTTGGACGGTACAGTAATAAATTCTTCAGCAAGCCATCCAAACAGAACTTTGAAAAGAAACGAAACAATGTTTTGCGAAGAAACAATTTCTTGTTGTGATATTTGCGTTCCCTTAATTAAATCATTCACTGACACCTACAATAACTGGAAGATTCTACAGTTAGTGCTGAACTGGAAGCTGGAAACTATTACAAAGCTGATGTTAATAAAATCTAAATTTGAGGATGGGGATTTTTCAAAAAGCGAATTGTTTCGAAAAAGGTTTTTGGCCCTAGGTATTTATTTAATTCATTTTATTTATGTATCATATTGAAAGTTGTAATGGAAAAGTTCTAACCATTACTTATATAACATTTATATTTTCACAGTTAAAGACAAGTCCAGGGATTTTCCAAGATTAGTAATCCCAAAAATTGAAGATCTACCTGCAACTCAAAGGGTTAATATCGACAAAACAAGACAACGAAGTGAGCCGGAACCAACCGAAATTTCAGATTTTGAAAACGATGATATTGAGGATTTTCGTCTCCAGGATAATGCTTACCAAGAGCAGGAGGTGGAACCCAATATAAAATGTTTGACCTCTAGGATAACAAAGGTTAAGCGTAACTGTAAATCCGTGGGAATATGTCATGCAGATAATAAAACCACAGAACACGAAGCAATTCAGAAGAAGAAACCGAAACCCAACAAATGTCGCATTTGCGGTAAAACTTTTGCTAACAATTGGAATCGAAGAAGGCATGAGAAATCCCATTCCCCCAAGAGCAAAACTACGGCCACATCCACAACTAGAACTAATTACAAATGTCAAATATGTTCAAAAGAGTTCAAAGTCAAGCGCAACCTAATCAAGCATAAAAGGATTCACAGGGATTCGCAAACTAACTCAGGTATTTAATGAAGTTATTTATTTATCATATTAAGTATTAAAATTCGTAATGGTAAATGGTGAAAAAGTTTAAATATATATTTTAAAATAACATTATGCTCACAGTTAAATACAAGTCCAGGAATGCAAGACGGCCACATAAATCCCATTCCGATAGAGAAAAAAATACAGCCACAACCCAATCTACCTACAAATGTCAAGTTTGTTCAAAAGAGTTTAAAAACAAGTATAATTTTAAAACACATCAGCAACTTCATAATGGTGAGCAGCTTTACTCATGTTGTGTTTGTCAGAAGAAATTTGCATTAGTGCACAGCTGGAAACGACACGAGAGAAATCATAAAAAAGGTCCAATGTGGCATGATACAAGAAAAAGGGACCAAACAAATTGGCCGTTTAAGTGTGCATTTTGCCCGAAAAAATTCGACGACGAATATAAACACGTTATGCATGAAAGATTTCACAAAGGAATAATGCCATATTCATGTCGCTACTGTGGCAAAAAATATTGTCGTTTCGACAGCAAAAAAAGGCATGAAAGAGAAAATCACAAACCAGGTGAAATGAGCCATGCAGAGAAAAATAAAATTTCGAAATCTGTCAAGCAGGAAATTGAAAAGGAAAGGAACGTCGATGACGGGAAAAGCAATATCAATTTGGAACAAATTCAAGTTTGTATTATAAAAAGTGAACAGGATGCTACTGAGTGTCACCGTGATGATGCAATGTTTCTAGATTAACCTCTGTTAATAATTGTGTTGGTTGTATGATTATTTTAACTGTCACTGAATTTCATTTATAAATACTACAATTATAATTATGTTTAATATATATGTATGTACGTTAGTTGTAAATATTTTGTATTTCATTAAAGAGCGTTAATAAGAGTATGCAACATTTCTTGATGAATGAATCAATAATTTAATTTAGAATAATTTTGCAAAACATCAATTGCTGTTTTAATTACTGTAAGTTTAAATGTCATGAATGACTTTCATGAAATTCATTGCCAGTAAGTTGTGTTTGTGATTGTTGGGTAGCAATGCACCATTGGGATTGAAAAAGGATTGAATTTTTCAGATCAAATTGAAATCAATCCCTGTTCTCTAGCATATTGCTGCCATTCCCAACCTTTTTGTGATAAACGCACAATAATAGTCTTCAAATTTGGATAAAGTCCCAAGAGTTCTTCCTCGACTTCCCGTGGAAATCCTCGGCCGATCAGGAGATTTGTGATTTGAGGCTCAGTGTCAATCTGGAAATTTTCTAGCAGCGGGCAACCTCCCCATTTAGCGCCATCGGGTTTCTCACACTTGGTTCGAGGCAGATTCAAATATCGCAAATTTGGAGTGTGGTGAAAAAAGATGAGTTTAGTAGCGGAGTAGGATCATCGGTTAAAATAAATTTCACCTTTTCCAAATGAAGCTGGTGCAAAACTCCATAAAAACTCCATGTAAAACTCCATACGGCAAAGACGACACATTATAACCTTAATAAAGTCATTTCATGTTAAAAATGATTCTTAGTCACACTTTGTAAAACGAACCAACTTTTTATGACTCACGTCATCAAGGTCAATTCGAACATTTAAAGCGTTACCCAATATATATTGAGCAATTTTTATTTGCACTGTTCGAGTGCCTTTAAAGTTTAGAAACTTGGCAAATCTTACAGAATAGGGCATTATACTCAAAGTCAAAGAAAATGCTCGTGAAAAATATTGTACAAATAACACGTCGATTTATAATTTTTCATTATCTTTGTGGAGTGCAGAGTCAATACTAAATATTTTATTATTGCATTAGTCATGCTTTTGTTACAGCTGCCTGACGGAGCCTGCCGTTTTACTTAGCGTTTATCACAGCCACATGATTAATATTGGTATTGAACTTGTATTCTTATTCAACCGGTTAACCTGTTGTGATGAAAAAATATTACGAGCCAGTTGTGTATTTTAGCTTCATGTAATAAAAAATATGATGTGTTAAACTTTAATGCATTTTAATTCTAGTTAAAATACAGACATTACGAGATATTTTGCAATATTATTTTTCTTAGAAAAATGGGAAAACCAAAAACATTCTTTTTTCTTTTGCTTCTAGAGTATTATTCTGGTGTCAATAGTTACGAGATATTCACGTTAGAAACATGGCAAAAATTTATTGACTCGTTCAAAATTGACAATCCTGTTTTGTTTGTGGAACAGTATAGTTGGCGGAGCAGGATGAACTACAAAAGAATAAAAATTTCCGAATTTGTCAAACTATCGACAACTAGTCAAGAAACAACTGTTCAGTTTAGGAGCCATCTAGACTCTTTCATAGCGCAGAAATGTTTGATGCTGATTGACAACTACATAAACGTGAACATATTCCCAGAGTTAAAAGTCCCTGCTATGATTAGGCGGCCAATACAAGGAATTCTAAAAATTCCTTGGGAAGAATTAACCTTTCCCAAAATCGATCTAAAGGGGGCCACATATTTTCGTCACATCTGGCTTATGAAGAAGCATAGTGGTTTGAATGAGACCATGCACTGTGCCAAGAATTTGAATATTACGTCAAGCGACAGCTACTTTTTAGAACGCGAAATGCCAGACTTCCAACAGAATTGCGGCGGTTTCCATATGATAAGCAAAAATGAGTTGTATAAACCTTGTAACTCTAAAGTTTACTTGTCGCTCTTTCCCCCAAATTTTCCAACTCTAAACGATCAAGCGTTTGGTCTCCCTAAAGAATTTTATCATCATGGAAATACGAAGAACGAGCTGGCCTACATCCTGCCATCGTCATTTGCAACTCCCTTGATGCGAATCGTAGTCACTGGGAAAGATTCATTTTATCGTGAAGGTGTATCACACTTGAAATATTTTGCGGAAAGATACCAAAGTCAAATGTACTTCGACCTTCGACAACGATATTCCAACCATCTCAAATGATGTGGTCGTTTTGATACTCACAGATTTAGGTTTGATAGGATCCGCGCAACTGCTTCGTTTATCAGAAAAGTGCTATTCAATACACGGCTATAACTTTTTCGACCATGGCTGCGAGAGAGGACAACTTGTTGAGATGACATCGTCACAGCTCACTAAACTGGAAGACACCACATCTGTTCCAGGTCCGTATAAACGTCGTTCCCCTTTACGTGGTGAATCACTGCCGACTGACTTAAACGATTTTACGAAGACATTTCACACTATCCGTATATTCAATATAAAAGTTTGGGAATTGATCATGAGGAATGTTAGTTTTAGAAACTTGCCTTTCCATTATAAACAACGTTGCGTCTACTATCGGTTTATTGAATGTATGCAAGTTCAAGTGAGTTATGATATTCTAAGCACGATGACTGACACACAAACTTATGCAGTGGTAGTGGAGAACCAATTCACCGAGTTCACATTTATGACATGTGGAGTGAAAGGTTTAAGGGGATTGGTATTTACGGAGATATATAACGTGTTCCAGGTAACTTCTTATGAATTATCCCTATATTAAATCAAATGCAAGTCATGGTTTTGTAATGTTATCAACTCCTAAAATTTTCTTCCAGGTTTCATTGTGGATACTTGTTGCCCTAACTGTTGTAGTAATTTCTTGTTGCTTATTGCTTCTTGACGGATCGTGGACAGAGTGTGATATATCAATAACTGCAATTTTGTGGCTTTGGTGTAAACATTTGTTTTCGGTTGTGATGGTTCTCTTGGAACAAGAGTTCCCATTTACTCGTAAAGTAACTGACATCATGAAACAACGGTTTTTGATAGTCATTTATCTCATTATGGGTATAGTAATAAGTAATGCATATAAAGGTACAAACGTCTACAATATAATTTTGCCTAGAATGCATATTCCATTTCAAACACTGGAAGAACTTAAGGTTGCGAACTATGATGTGATTTCTGGCGTCCATAGAATAGATTCAGTAGAAATATATAACGATGGACTTGATGGTTTTCGAAAGCTTTACTTTGAAAATGTTTTTCAACTATGTTATCCAAGTCAGTCTATTTTAACTCTAGAAGTAGAATCGGAGGTTTATCACTTGCTTACTAATATACTATCACTAACATCCCAATGTAACAACAGTTATCTCAAGAATAGTATTTTCCCAGATGCTGCAAACGCAACAGAAAATGACAAAAAATCACTTTATGCTCTGAGAGTAACAAAATTGCATTCAAATCTTTCACAACTACTGAGCAAGGCTCTACCTGAAATAAATCGCTCGTTTATGAAAGAAGGTCAAAATATTCCAAATATTCTTGATAAAATTAAAGATGATGCAAAAGAAATTTTGTCACGAGCAGTTCGAGAATGTAGAAAAGCTGCCGTTTTTCTGCCTGTTAGAAAGTGTTATAAAATGTCTAAAGACTTTATAAGAAACCAGTCCACGGTGTCACTAGGCAAAGAAAAATATTTTAAGAGTTATATGGGTTATTTCATTCAGGGATTGGTTCCACCTTCGGTGTTCAGAAGACTCAGCAGTACGAAAGAGACTGGTTTATGGGAGAAAATAAAGCGAATGATTACACTCCATTATAACACGACGTATCAAGACGAGGGTTACTTTTCAACCGGAATTGTTTCAACCGACCTAAAGAAACCGAATTTTTTCTGCCTGTTAGAAAGTGTTATAAAATGTCTAAAGACTTTATAAGAAACCAGTCCACGGTGTCACTAGGCAAAGAAAGATATTTTAAGAGTTATATGGGTTACTTCATTCAGGGATTGGTTCCACATTGGGTGTTCAGAAGACTCAGCAGTACGAAAGAGACTGGTTTATGGCAGAAAATAAAGCGAATGATTACACTCCATTATAACACGACGTATCAAGACGAGGGTTACTTTTCAACCGGAATTGTTTCAACCGACCTAAAGAAACCGAATATGAAAGGAAATATTTTGGTTTTATTCATGGTTTGGATCTTTGGGTTAGCATTTGCAATAAAGGTCATCATAAATGAAATGATTGTTGCGCAAGTTCATATCATACGGAAATATATTCCATATGATTTTCTAGGATAAAAAAACCCCATGGTTTTTTACACCAAACCCCGGACTTGGTTTTTTTTGCGTTTTTGGGATTTTTAACTTATGTGTATTCCAATTTGCTAATATGCATGTTCATACATTATGTATTATTATTATTATGATTTATTTTTCGTCAAAGAAACCAGAGAATTCTGGAAATTACATCATAGATCTTTGTAATAAGCATTACATAATTAATATTGGTAATAATTCTTCTTTAAATAATTAAAAACAGTCAATTAAATAAATGCGGTTTAACAGTTTTGGTACATTAAATACAATTATTCATTAGGCAGAATCAATAAGTGCATGGTATAGAAGTAAGAAAGTCGTCATGATCATGATCATCATCATAATATAAAATGTCTTGAATTTGTTTAAAAATATGAAAGTATAGGAAAAGTTTAAATTCATATAAAGATTCAGTATTTCTGACATACATTGGAAGGTCAGATCAAAGGCAAGGAGATTTAAGTTTAAGATTTTTTTGATTTATTGTAGGACTGGGCAAATGGGTATGCAATGTATATTTAGTTTCTGAAACACCCGTCCAATTATAATTGAGAAGTTACTCGCACAATTTAAAAATTAAATAGTATTCTCAACAACCATTGCAGTAATTCTTATGACAGATTCTTGTCTTTCTTGGTGACCTGAGATTTAGCGCTTTCTACAAAGAAATTCCAGGCGCCTACATTTCTGGTATGTCAGATTGCTCGTTGTCCCCATAATTTCGGATTATCCTTGCATTCCATATTTCCGTCTTCAGTTGTCTCTCGACGTCCGGTGTCATCTAGAATTAAATATACAAAAATTACAGTTACCATTACCAATATTGAAAACAATTAATGCAGTAAAATGAATTTTAATGTTTACCTCCTGAGACACACAAATCTCCAAATTCTGAAGTTGTCCCATTTTTAAGAACCCTTTTGTTGCAGAAACATTGCCAAGCCTACTTTCACCAAAATATGACTTCAGTTTAAACGTGCGCAAATTTGTCAAGCGTTTTAAATTCTCCACAATCCCCTCATCATCCACTACGCTTCCATAGAGTAACTCCAATTTCTCAAGATTCTTAAAATACTTGCAGACAACCTTTAGACTTTCGTTGTTCAAAATTGTTTGAAACTCATTCAGCTGTGGCATCCACCGTCCTAACCGTTTCAAGCTGACCAATTTAAATTCGTAGTCAATGTAGAAACTCTTTAGTTTTTTAGGTCCATGCTCCTGGATGCTGACTCCTTCAGATACGGCACTTTCAACTACGTCGTCTTCGAAAAGCTCAATACGAGTGTCCTGACTCGGTCGCAGTCCGGTGTCCGCTCGGGGCGCTGGAAATTCTCTCCAGTTATCGTAGCCCGAAATGCACATTTTCAAACTCTCCAGCTTTGGCATCCAAACGATAAACCTAAGACTGGTAAAGCAGTTTCCCATCAGCTCCAAATGTTTCACAAAGTTCATTTCATTGAAGAAACGAAATAACTTGGCTGGTTTTAAGAAAGGCGACATGAAAATTTTCAAGGTTTCCAGACTGGTCACTTTGGAATAGGCTGCCAAGGCGTGTGAAATGGACAAAACAAAATTTAGATGGTGTTCATACTGTGGAAATACCCACGGCTAGAGTCTCCAATTTGAACTTCGGTCCGGCCAAAAGGTCTGGTTCATAATAACCATGTAAATCCTTACTGATTCTCAGATGCTGAGAAGATTCATGATGATGATGTATGGTCAAATGTCTCAGAGGTAGCTTGACCCTATTACCAATCTTATTTTGCAAATCATACAATGTGTCTAAGAGCGACTGCGACGAGGCAGTTTTGAGACTCTGCAAATTTGGAAAAAGCGCCAAGAATTGTTTCTCGTCGAATGGAAATTCCAAGCCAATCTCGAGCACTCCCAGTTGAGGCTTAGGATCAATCTGGAACTGCTCTAGCGAGCATGGTGTCCCTTTTCTGCCACAGAGATACTCAAACTTGGTTACATCCACATTCAATATTCGCATGTTTGGAGTGTGGTGAAAAATGATGAGTAAAAGCGGAGTGGGGCCATCAAAGGTCACCTTGTCCAAATGAAGCTGGTGCATCAGTGGGCCAATTCTGTACCAAAACTGTGGAAAGGCGTCAGCGCCGCAGATGAGGTGATCGTTAGTGCATTCACGCAGACTTCTTTGAGGTCTTTCATTTTGTGTCTGTCGAATTGTCCACTGCTTTAGTCTATACCTGATAAATGGATTCGAATGCAACTGTAGAAATTGACGACAAATCAAATGCTTTCTCTGTCTACCATACAACAGCTCTTGTAGCTCCGTAAGAGTAATTCCAGTTTTCTTTGGCCCCGTAACTTCAAGTTGGCGTTCAAGGGTGCGTTCCTGGAGAACACTCAGTGTCGCCGTGAAACGCCACCGTTTGAGACTCGCCTCAAACCAGGTTTTGCACACGAGGCGGTGCAATGGCAACTCTCTCAGTGTGGAGAATTTCAGAATGTTCTTCGCCACCTTATAAAATTTGGATAAGCCACAAATTTATTTTATTTCTTATAAATAATTGTAAGTGAAAAATAAAAATTTGGGTTGAATAAACATAACAAAATCAAAAATGTGCTTTCTTACCACACCATTCAGTAGAGGATGTTCTGTCATTTTATATTTTATTTTAATAGTTTCTACGGAACTGTACAAGTTCATTCCGACTTTTGAAGAGCAAATAGTTTGCCCACTTTGATGTATTCGTGTTTTACTGTACTTACATATATATAATTGTATCTGTAGATTTTTTTGTTATTACATTCTAGATAATGTTGGTATTGTTATTGTTATCGCAAGGCCTTTGCTTTCTTTTGCTAAAATTTACTCGAAACTTGTTGAAAGAGACAGATGAGAGCTGAGCGATATTTTATTTCTTCAACATTAAAGAGTACATAGAAAGTGGAACTGGAACAAAAACAGATCAGGAAAATGCTAGGAAAACATGGTTTAGACAGTGTCAACCAACACAATTTCCATTCCAAATTCACAAACCCCTTTCTAAAAATAATCGCGTTTGTCCAACTAGGTATCATAGTTGACAAGCTTCCTGATACATATTTACGTTGTGGAAATGAAAAAAACCATCTCAAGTAGACGGATATATAGAAATGTAACTTCATACAAGTCGGACGCTTTCAAGCTTATACTTTTATACATACATGAAAAGAAAACTGAACAAAACAAGTTACTATAAGCATACGATGGACATAAAGCCGCATTGTACTGTAAAGTTCTGTGTTAATATTGTGATTGTTAGGAATCCTTGGCTTAGGAGAAGTACATAAAAAATATTTTCTGATGCCCCCTTATTTGAATTCACAAGACAAGCAAGCAAAACATTTTTCGTGTAAATATGTACCGTACAAAATCATTATTATTTTCTCTGTTTAGAGAAACACTCGCATAATTTGTTTAAACTCGCACAATTTTTACCTATTTTGAATTTCACACTCAGAAGAAAAAGTTGATAAATATTTCACGAGTTTTAATAATTTTGTAACAAGTTTGACTGGGAAACTCATTAAAATGAGGAGCAAACACGTCCGTGAACATCGCGACCTTGTTTGCATTTTTTGCAAAAGAGAGTTTCAAAGAAATGAACAACTACTCTCTCACCTTCTTACTGAAATTGGCGAACAACAATTTTTCTGTGACTTCTGTGAGAAGGAATTTTCGTTCTGCAGAAGCCTTCAAGAGCACGTTAAACGTGCTCACAATTCGCAAACCAACTTTAATTGTATATTTTGTGAAAAAGGGTACGCTGTCGCCGAGGATCTCAAAAGACATATCTCAAGTCACACTCAGGAGAAACCGTACAATTGTGGATTATGTGACAGGGAGTTTCGTCTTTCAAACCCACGATCACTTCACATCCGTATACATACACTGGAGAAGCCTTACAAATGCAAAGAATGTGGCCTCCGCGTAGCGACAAGTAGTTCGCTTTCAAATCATCTTCAAACACATTACCGGGTTAAACAAATGTTTGGATGTGAATTCTGTGGCAAACACTTCACTCAGCGGAGATTTCTCGAAATTCACCTGAGATCTCATCTTACGGAGAAGCCGTTTATGTGCAAGCTTTGTCTCAACGAGAGCAGTACCGAAATGCAATTAAAGACACACATGGTGTTAAGGCATGGGCCACCGAAACCACCGCCACCACCAAAAACGCCATACAGCTGCGCCTTCTGCAGTCAACAAAATTTGAGGTGGGATTTTATGGTTGCGCATATGCGAACCCACACCATGGAAAGGCCGTTTCATTGCCGGGTTTGCTCCAAAGAGTTTACCCAAACAAGTGCTCGTAACGGCCACAAGAAAGTGGTGCATAGTGGTGGCCAACGTCCTTATGCCTGCGAATTGTGTCCAAAAACATTTACGAGATGGCAAGACATTTCAACGCATATAAGAAGACACACCGGCGAGAAACCCCACAAATGCGACATTTGTGGAAAATCGTTCCTCCATTCAGGATTATTAAAAATACATCTAGAAACCCACAGCGGTATTAAAAAATATAAGTGCCACCTTTGTGGCAAGAGGTACACGCAATCCTCTGCCTTGCGTGGGCATCTGAAAATTCACGCTGGGATCAAACCGCACAAATGCGAAGTCTGTCAGAAGGCCTTTCCAACTCGGCAACGCGTCCAGCTTCACATGACCGTTCACACTGGAGCCCGACCTTACGAGTGTGAAAAATGTGGCCTGAAGTTTACTCAAAAGTCGCACCTCAGCAGACACAAAAAGGCGAAAGAGATTAGAAGTTGCATTTCCACAGCGTGGAAGGGGAAATGCTTGAAGATGAAATGAAATCAATTTAATGCCAGATTCTATGGGCGCAAAATGAAAGTTTTGAAAGAGTTTTTTATATTTGACATATCATAAATGATAGCATTATATAATATTCAATTCGCAATGCGGAGTGTAATTTTGTAATATTTTTAGATTATATTATTTAATTAAGGACATTTTTATATTTACATATGTTAACAAACAGTTTGAATAAAATGATAGAAACTATTTATTTCTAACTCATCAGAAGCAAGTTGACAGTCTGCTCAATACAAAATTGCAGTGCGATGCACGGCGTTTGGCTGTCAAAAAAACTGCCACCGAAAAATTGAATCTTTAACACTGGCATTGACATCCACTCTCTTTTTATCCTGTTCGCGATTCTTGGGTTTGTCGCTTTACCGAAAAACATTTCTAGTGAGGGATCCATCCATCTTGCTTGTCCGCAGATATTTTCGGAAACAGAGAAAACATTTGCTGAGCATCTGAAGCAAACGACGAACATTGTAATGAGAGCGACAGTCCCCATTGCAAACGACAGCCATGCGAACAAGTTGAGATTCTCGAACTGCGTTATGAAAACGGTCGCGTCTGCTGTGAAAGCAACTGCCACAATGACAAGGTAACTGTGGACAATCCACGATTTACACAAGTCGTTGTAAAGTTGAACCAAAATGTAAACTTCTCTGTAGGTTTTCGTAGCCTGAAAAGTGTCATTGTCATTCTGACGCAATTTTCTGCCACTAGTCAGGTATTTCTCCAATGTTGTCAGCGCTGAATAAATTGCGTATGGGGCCATTGTTATCACGATGCAAAAATCCATGATAAAGAGTTTGTAATAAGTGTTCCAGCAAATGTTGCAGAAAACAAAGTTGCCAATTCTGAGAATTCCTTCTGAAACCCATTTCGATGTGGATATGTAGCCAATCAGATGTTCAAATTTCCTCAAAATATCAGAGGTAAAGATGCTGTACGGAGATTTAGGATTGTATAGAATCGATATCGACATGGAGGAAATGGCGAGGCAGCTGTAACGCACAATATTTATTGCGATGAGAACTTGTCTTGAAAATTTGTCCGAGCGCTGAATTTCTAACGGTTCTTTCAGGTGACGTTTCTCAAACTGGAGTACGGAATTAAACCAATCCATCAGTTTCTGGTCGTTCTCCTGGTGATACATTGCAGTCCGAAATGAGATCAGGAAAATGAGTGCACGACAGCCGTCAAATATTCGGTTAAAATTGGTTTGTGTATCAAATAGAGTCTTGTACAGCTTGAGCAGAAACATGGCCATGTAGATGATGGCAAATATTATCCAGTGGCTTTCTCGGTATTTTTGCTGGAAACGAATTTGTAGTTGGAGAAGCTTCCATTCTTGATAAGTTTGTAGGGAAAGGAGATTGGTAGAAGATTCCAGGAGTTGACCTGTTTCAGAATGGAGAAAGCAGTGAGAATAAATTCCGGTGACGACAGCATGGTTTAATGACGAATCAAATTTGCAAGCACTTTATTGCAGATAGAGAAAAATTTGACTGTTGCTTGCTTTCGAGGTTTCTTGAAATAATATTTTCTTATCAAATGAATCAAACCAACGAACCAGTAGGCTCACCAAAGGACACTGACATTTTTTAATCAGACACTCTACATGTACTGTCATAGAATTTAATAAACATTTTCTTTTCACTCGGTCGATGTCTTGTTTTTCGATTACAGTTTGCCTCGACATGGTTCGTCTAGAAAATGTTATTAAGTAGACTGCATGGGGAGAGTTAATTTATAACCTGTGGGATAATGAAGTGTCAGTGTGGTGTTTTTAAAGTGTATGGGTTCGTGAATTAGGACTGAGGACAGAGTTATAAAGCAGTAGGCTACTGTCAGTAGCTACTTATTAGAAGGAAGGAGAACAGGAGGGCTATTACATTGTTAATTAAGAGTGTCTCCAAACACGAGTTGAAGACAGCGGAATTTGCAATTATGATCCATTATCATCAATTAAGTTTAAATAAGTAGAACTGGAATACAATACGAATATTCTTTAGGATTGGTGAAACCTGAAATTACCAAAGCTATTATAAGTTTCGCTCGTGTCGTGTGTCTAATGAGATGTCACATCACATCAATATTTAAAACCTGTTTACTCTAGTTGAACCTACCACAGAAAGGTGGAACTATTCATGCTTGAAAGCATTAATAGAGGCGGTAATTACCGTAAACTGTTCCAGTGGAATAAACACATGTTTTATTTGCTGTTTTCGAAACATGATAATGTTCAGTTTTCTGTGGTAGGTTCTCTTTGAGTAAACAAAGGTGTCAATCGTTGATGTTATTATAGCATCTCATTAGAAACACGAAGGAATTTTATAATGTTAAAAGCTACCAAACACTCAATGGCCAATAACATTTAATAGAGGTTGTATAATGCCAGCAAAAATGCTATATAGTGGGACGCTTCTATTCTTGTTTCTCAATTATTGAGACAAAAGTTTGTACAGAATTTCCATAAACATTTCGCTCTCAAACAATAGCATTAAATTAAAAATGTTAGCCACTTTAGTGTCATTGGAAGAAAATTGTTGTTTACCAGCATTTGAAACAAACAAAAAAATTACCTAAAAAGCATAAATAATTTTTGCCAAGCCTTACAACGGTTTACCATAAATAATTCGTGGCACGTGGTTTACTAAAATTACCTCTGCCAAGGCATAATTGCTGTTCGTGTTGACTTTAATTTTTAATAAGTTCTGCTGTAGGATATTGACATTATATTATTTGTAGCAGCCCCTAAAAATATAGTACCAAGCCATAGTTGTTATTACTGGCATTTTATTTTGAGAAACGGACACGTGGTACTAAAAATCGATTATGTGGAGAATGGATTTCTAAGGATTTAGGTCAACACCAATTACAATTAACATCGAGACAATTTTTATTTAAGCCATTATAAATTTGTACGTAAAATATACAGGAGAACAACAACAACAACAACACCTCTCGTGTTGTTGGATATTTCTATGAATTATGAGGACCATTTGGATTTTTCTAGATAATTAAAGTTCACACTGAGGTCTACTGTACATACGTATATCTACATATAAGAAAATAGGATTGACAACATTTAACAGCAGATAATGTAGAATCTACATTGTAGATATAAATTACATACATATGTATGTATATAATAAGAGTATTTAAAAAATAGATTTTCAGCATTCCTTTATAGTACTGTTTAAATTTTAAGCTAAAAAATCAAGCTTCAAAAAAGTTTCAGCAATAATAGAATTGTTACATGTTTTTAGTCAATATGTTTTAGCAACCCTTTAAAGTTCTCTGATGATGTGAAACGACTCTTGTCAATTAATTATTGTTACGATGACACCAATATAAAACTTTACTTGTAAGAGAATGAATCATGAAATAAAATTTTACAATAAATTCATTTTAATTTACGAGTGTATGATGAAATAAACCGAATACAATTTAATAGTTTACTCAAATTGGGGTAAGTCATGTATTATTATAATACCACATATAGATATTAGATAAAACTAGCAGTTCCATTTATAATTCTTTTCACATTGCAATAATTGAAAGGCGTAAATTTGAGGACAAATTGTAAATTATAAACTTTAATTTCGCCAGCTTTCTTAATGCCACTTACAACAATTTATAAATTAAGCTGCAGGGACAGGCACTGATTGAACAATCGTCACTGCTCGCTGAATTAGTGGAAGATCCACGAGCCCATAGTCAAACATCGTTGTGGCATGCAACATGAACATACGTAACAAGCCACGGTCCATGACAGACTTTCCGTAGTTGCAGGCGAATTGCAAAAGTAATTCTCCATCGTCATCATGTTCATTGAGATTGGCAAGACTATGAAATTTGAAACAACATAGAAATAAGCCAGCTGTGTAATGATATTCCATTATTAAAACATTGAATATTTTATATTTAGTAAGAACAGGCAAATTTTGTTTTGTTTTATGCTTTCTACGTATAGGTATGCAATTACCGTTTCGCCTCTTTATTCCTGATAGAAAAGAAATTCCAGAGACACATGAATTGCTTCTCCTTTGAATTTAACTCATTGTCGGATAAAATCTGCATCAGTATTTCCTCGTTAATATCGCTCTCGATATCCATAATCTTTTGATTCTCGACCGCTTCAGTGGAATTCCTCGCCCTACAACAAGCAGGAAATGGATAACCAATTAATCAAATATCATTTCGTCGGTTTACCATCCAATTAGTCTCTTAAGTTAATATAACTCGGCATTAAATATGCTATAATTATTTAATGGAAAAGTACCTTTTCTCGTTAATTCCTTTTTGTTTGGTACCTCGTTTTCCCTTTTTTGTCCCGGATTTTTTGGCGTTGCTGCACACAACCTTGTACGTTTTGTCAATCACACGCTTTGATCGACGACGACTCCTTGTACAGTGGTAGAGAATTATCTGAAATAAGCGGAATTTTTATAAAATAGAAAAGTTGCTATGGAAATCTAAAATACCACCAAATAGCTAAAATAACACTTAAAACTAAACAACTAAAATTGTGATTATATTTATTAGGCTAGACAATGTGATTAAGATTTTGATTTTACCACAATGGTTGACAATTTTCTTGTAAAAGTACTGAAAAATAAAAATTCCTCTGTGATCCCTTACGGAGCAGAACAATAGAAGTAATGAATTAGTCACAGCCAGAGTAGAGACTGTCGTCGCTGATGCTGGATAAGACTAACCCCTGCCCTATCTATGTAGTGTTACTACTGTATGTGTGGTGGTATTTTTTATGAAAACGCAGACAAGAAAGAACCAAGCCAAAAAAAGGTGTTAACCGCCTTTTGTGTTCACGTTGTGTCATTCTACATATGAAAAATGAAATGCAACAAAAACTGGATAGTCCTATGTATGCTGTTGTACATACCATACATGACGAAATCGAATTTCTGTTTCTGTGTGATGCTGCACAGTGACAGTCTATACGGTACAATTGCGGAACAATGTTGCATAATATTGTAAGATTTGAAATATCGTCACACGTGATTTATTAGTTTAAGTACTGCTCCTACCAAATAATCTGGTGCAAGTCGTGGCAAGGGTGGTCCCTCCTTTACGTTTGCAAATTATGGGGGGTAATTTCCAAACTCAGTCATGTAATACACCAAAATGACCGGAATGTGGCGGAGATCAAGAATGCCTTTGACAGTTTTTTAAAAAAGTGCACCGTTTTCGAGCAATTTCGAAAACACTGTTTAATTAACATAAAAACTAAAGTGCTCAAATCCGGTCATGTGATACACCAAAATGACCGGAATATAACGGAGATTAAGAATCCGTCGACCGCTTTTGAAAATATTGCTCCATTTTCGAGATTTCCTAAAAATAAGGTTTAATCACCACAAAATCAAAGTCATCAAATCCGGTCATGTGGTATACCAAAATGACGTAAATATAATGCTGATCAATAATCTGTTCTCTGAGTTTGAAAATATTGCTTTATTTTTTAACAAAAGAAAAAAAACTTGAAAATTTAAATCATTTTTCGAATTTTGTCACATTTTTTTGAAGATAAATTTACGTCTTTAAATCTGGACACCGGATTTATGATCAGCGTCATATTCCCTTCATTTTGGTATATAACATGACCGGATTTGATGACTTTGATTTTGTAATCAAAGTCATCAAATCCGGTCATGTGGTATACCAAAATGACGTAAATATAATGCTGATCAATAATCTGTTGTCTGAGTTTGAAAATATTGCTTTATTTTTTAACAAAGGAAAAAAAAACTTGAAAATTTAAATCATTTTTTGAATTTTGTCACATTTTTTGAAGATAAATTTACGTCTTCGAATCTGGACACCGGATTTATGATCAGCGTCATATTCCCTTCATTTTGGTATATAACATGACCGGATTTGATGACTTTGATTTTGTGGTGATTAAACCTTGTTTTTAGGAAATCACGAAAATGGAGTAATATTTTCAAAAGCGGTCAATGGATTCTTAATCTGCGTCATATTCCGGTCATTTTGGTGTATCACATGACCGGATTTGAGCACTTTAGTTTTTATGTTAATTAAACAGTGTTTTCGAAATTGCTCGAAAACGGTGCACTTTTTTAAAATACTGTCAAAGGCATTCTTGATCTCCGCCACATTCCGGTCATTTTGGTGTATTACATGACTGAGTTTGGAAATTACCCCCCATAATTTGCAAACGTATTTAAAGGAGGGACCACCCTTGCCACGACTTGCACCAGATTATTTGGTAGGAGCAGTACATACTATAAAGTGAAAAATAATCACATCTGTGAAAAATAATACGTTTGTAGAGGTTCTATCACAATATTCAATGACCATTAACGTCTCATTTTAAATCATGAACCATTTAATGCGCACGTCAAATGTTCTACGACGAGGTGGGGAAAATTAAAGTGTTATGTTTTAACCGGATGACTGGGGATAAGAAATATGGCAAAAATAATGGAATCTAATATGCATACTTGCTTCGATGTAATAATACTTCTTTCCCAATTTTCCTAGAGATATTATTTGATTTCACTAAAAAATAATACATATTTATCACAAGTATGCAACAAAGTTCACCTTAAAATATTTAGAATTAACACCTTCTTGCCCTAAGGATTGTTGATCTTGTAAATAACAGACCATGAGGGTATTACATCACATATTTTCTTTTCCCATAATTTCATTTGACCGAGGCGAAAAACAAACTTATTTACCAGTTTATGGATTATTGTTGGAATATTTCCAAATCCGAACATTTTTAAAATTCTATACCAGAATACTATAATTTAATTTTGAAATGTCGATTGATGACATCTGAATACATACGTTCAACTATAGCTGTAATATTCAACTATTCATATTATATGTATAGTCTTTGAAATATACCTTTTATTTTCCACGTTTCCACCTTTGTCAAACTTTGGTTATAGTTTCGCCAAATTTTTATCAAAAATATCTCTTTGCACTTAATAATTACACACACTGACGGAATTAGGTTACTGTGGAATTTATTTCAATATTTTTGTTTTAATGTCTAGTAGTCTAAAAATTACTATTATTACATTTTTTCAATACAGATATATATTTGTACAATTTTAATGATTGATTATTAAGCTGCATCTACATCTACATTATCATCAACATTTGATAATCTCATCGTACCAATTTCAGTGGAAATATGATCATCACTGGAAGCATACTTTCTTTTACAACAAGTAATACTCGGATACCAATAGTTTGTCGTCACGTCTTCGTTAAGACAAAGGAAGAGTATTGGACTAAGCATGAGGTACACATAATTCATTGCAAAGATTATCATGAGGTACGTTTGAAACACAGAATAATCCTTCTCTGCCCTTGCCAGTAGTGCGTCAGCAAAAATGATCAGTCCAGTGGGTAGCCAAACAATAATATACAGTATGGAGTATCCGTACACAAAACGCAGTCTTCGAACAGTGCCCCGAACCCGGGGAGGAATTTGCTATAAGAAATAAAAAATTAATGTTAAATTCAACGAAATGTTTAATACATCGTTTCAAGAAATAAAATTTACTGATCAGTGATCGGGGATTACGTACCTTTACAATGTAGAGGAATTTTATTTTTGACCGAATATTGTACAAAGCTAAAATAAAGTGGAAAATATATTAAATTCAAATAAAATGTTGATGAACAATTTGAAATTGAAATGCTTGATGTTTACCGTAACACAAGTATCCAACCACAGCCACATGGCGGAGCAAGAAACGAATAAATAAATATGTAGCAGTGGCCCCGAATGATCCAAGCAATTGACTCTGCAGTTCCAGGTGAAATCCATAAAATAAGAGCGGTCATTGTTATTCAATAAGAATGTATAAATACATAAGTTTGCTTCAAGAAATGGTAAGTAATTGTTTATTTTTTTCACCTGTACACATTTCCCAAGATGTGTAACAGGATTCTCTTGATACTCTACGGTAAAAAGCGCTGGTATACTTTCCAGTGCTGCGATTGTCCAGATTAGAGAAAGTGTCCTCATCACGAGAATTTCACCCATTGTATCTTGAAATGTTCCAGCTCGCTCATAAATTACTACTACTACGTTAAGCGGGTAGGCTGCGTAGAGCAAATCTGAAATTGTCAAAAAAGTAAAATCAAATACAAAAATTGTGAAGCAATTTGGTAAATAAAATTGATTGAAAATAAATATGTACATACTTCTTCCAAACGCAAATAATCTGCAGGGTATATCTCCCGTTGATCCAATTAGATTCATCCTCTCGGCAAACAAGAGTCCATGAAACAATGAGGTGACGATCACGATGATGGACATATGAGTAATGAATATATTGATTGGCCTGCATTACAAAATAAATCGGTAGATTAAATTGAAATACTTTTACAATTAAATTCGGAAAAAATTTCCATTAACAAATTTATAAATGGAATTGAACTCGGCTTACCGCAGTCTTCTGAGCGGAACATCCGCCACTATACAAATGACTCTCAGATTGATAAAAACGATGATGAGAAAAGCAAATATAAATCCCAAAGCTTGGTAGAGAGATTTTCTATCATTGATGAAAATTGGTGGAATTGATGAAGAGATTAAACTTCTTGGCACAAGACGGAGCTCGCTGTCAACCGTTATTACATCGGGGATTTCCGCTGCTTTGAAATCCGATGTAATAATGTTGTGCATGTCAGTAATATTATTGTTGATTGACATGTTGCTGGAAAAGGTTGATAAAAATTTTATCTAGCGAAAGTAAGTATATTGAAGCTGAGATATAATCTCTGGTTGGAAAACACACTTCAAAGAGAGAGGATTGGATATATTTCAGACGGGCTTCCAGGAATTTAATAATGCAAAAACGGTGGATGCGATTGGCTGCAGATGTTATCTGGCTCCTGCACAACATGTCCTTGGTATCACATTGTGAGATTCTTTCTCAGCGAGATATTTGACAGAATGAAGCGACAGGTTTGGAGAAATTGGTTTTTGTTAGAGTTACTTTGTTTCCGTTTAATTATTGCTGTCGAGATGGGATGAAAATTTGATATGGTTTCTGGAAGCAAAAGCAATTTATTTGTTAAAACATTTCTGCAATATAATATTTCATAATCACGCAACTACATACAACAATAAAAATATAGAAAACAAATTCATACTAAACTGGAAATTAAATATGTTTGTTTAATTTGTAATATTAGTGCTCAAATAATTGCAACCACGTAAATGGATGAAGTTACATTCTCACAAACTAATGTGCTACACGTTCCTGGTAAATGTAGTGAAAGATGTATGACCTTGCCCAGAATTGGAAGCGGTCGGAGAGAAAAGCGTCTCAAACTTTTTCATTTGAAGAGATGCCGTAACCCGAGATGCTTTCACTGTGAAAACCACGGAGTGACTAAAACTCTCCTTCGCACCACAAGTTTCTATCCATGAACGTGCTGTTGTTCTACTCACAAGCTATCTTTCATGAAATATTTTCCAGGACATTGCTTCCTCAATTTTGTTCTGATACATTTAAAGAGAGGTTCCCAGAACGCCTACAAAATTTTTTTGTTTACAACTTAGTCTGGAAATCGATTTCACGCAAGACGCGAGTTGCGTCAACGTTGCTTCATTCTGTTTCTAGAGATCTGCTAACATGTTACAATAATTCGAACTATTCCAGTAACCGTAGACTGTGCGTGTGAATCATGCTTCGTTGAAATCAATATTATCTCAGTTGTTTGTTTGTTATAAATTTTCGTTTTGCCAAAACAAGTCACATTTCGACATGCAGACAAAATTTGTTACACATTGACAAACATGTGTCAGGTCATTCCATAGAACCACTCTAGTTGAGTTGACTTGTTCCATTTAGTTAATCTGACACTCACATTTACCATAAATTCAAGGATCCGTACTTTCACCGGTGGCTTCGAGTTACGTTTTTGGTTTGAAATGCGAATTTGCGGTCCATGTACCACACAGGTTGTGATGCTATTTAATGATTAACGTTGCTAGGTACTAAACACTATCTAAAGACTGAAAGTTTTTGAGGGAACCGCTGTGTAGGTTTTTGCAACCGACGACATTCTCACATTATGGCCACGTTAGATTCCTTGCTGCAAAATGAAAGAAAAAATAATCACGCTTTCAGCTTGTGGATCAGTGTGTGTCATTGTAGTGTAAGTCTTTCACGCAATTCTATCATTCCATCGTCTTTGTGTCCTCAGTCCTTCCTTATTAGTACTAATTAGTAATTTATCGAATCAAGCAGTATCCGAACAAATGTTATAGATGAAGGTATTTGGAATCCAGGAGCATGACTGACATCCTCGGATAAAGAAAGTTTCAATAATTTAGTGTAGTGGATTTGCCCAAGTGACGTGTTCAAGGAAATTTTCCCAGAGTGTGACATAAGTAATTATATACAAGTAATTTAAGTCTTTAGTGCTTGCCATTTTTAGTGCTGAAAACGGCAACGTTTCTCGCGGTATTTATAAATTTTTAAGGTAAACTTGACAACCACTTCTGGCCGTGGCAGGGGAACTTATGTAAACAAGAAACTGTGTTTTACTGTTGGAAGATTTGAAGCATGTAACAATGTAAGATTGCTGTTTCTGAAATATTTACTGTTTACAAGAACAACACTTAAAAATTTAAATTGTCCCGTTATAATGTTTTATTCATCCGCCTTTTCTGTGAAGGAGTCTCATTTTGTCACTGTTTGTAATTTTCCTTGTTTTTCAAAAAGCCTCACAGCTTCTGACATTGTATACATAGAATTGCACATCAACATAAGTTAAGGTTATTTGCAAGAAATATATTTTTGAAGAGTGCTTTTTGTTTCAGGGTATTTGTGAGGAATTTGTGCTGCAGAGATGTAACTTGCAAAAGTTGTCAGCAAAGGAGATTCATAAAACCGACTTTAATAATCTATATGTCTGGTTCTCCTCTAAACGGAGAACATTTTGAAATAAAAATTCGAGGTAAGAGTGTCAGCATATCAAAATGAGATTTCCTTTACTTGTTCTGTGTAGCGCGATACAACCCACGCAAATAAAAACAACAGATGAGAATTTGTGTGATGTTATTTGACATTCACGTGGCGCTCCCACGAAAATCTCCATAAAACAACAATTGTGAACGCTTTTGAAAATTTTCTATTAAAAACTAGAGAATTTTCGTTAATAAAAAAAATATTCCATCTCCAGCGACTGGTATATAAAAATCAGTTGAAGTTTGTTCCTAAATTTAAACAACAGTACAGTATATTTCGTAGCATAACGTAGAACAAAAACCCGGTATGGCTGGAGGAAATCAATCAATTTAAAAAAAGTTTTAACCAAAAGTTTTCATATTTTGATGCCAAATGAAACGACCTCATAGAACTTGGGCATTTTCCTACTACAATTATGCAGCAAAAATGCTTTGTGCAATAAATTCTATGCAGTTATTTAACCCATTTCATTGAAAATTGTTTGTTCATTAATAGTTACAAAGTTTGAAGTATATTAAAAATGACGCTGTTCTAAAAGAATAGAACATTAACTAAACACATGAAGAGATCTTCGCAGTATTCAAACTTTTATAGAAACCTGGTTTCGCAGCTGCAGCAATATGTAAAAAAACCTTCCCCGTGGCGGTCCACGTGACGAAAATAAAAAACCAAATTGTCTGGATTACTGGAGCCTGACTAACTTTCTGTTGACTACAAGAAAAAAATGTCCGTCCTTTTACAAGAAAATGCAATTTGTTTAAATCGGTTTCGAAATAAAAAATTTCAGTGAGACATAAAATGTGTTCGAATTTAGAAGTGAAATTTACTGCTCTCCTTTATTATTATTTGACTTTTATTTATGAGAGTTAGCAAACAGTTTGCAGAGCAATCTGTTTCAAGAAGAAAGAAAGCATAAAATTTAAAACGCCTTTGAGAACGTTGATATCAATTTCAAAATTTAAGTGCATACTTCCACACATATTATGCATGTTTAAAAATTAAGGTTTTTTCCCTATTGACAGAGGTGTCATTTTCCAGAAGAATAATTGCAAAATATTGAATACCCACTTAAAATATGTCTGATAGGGATGTAGCCTACACAACATCAATTATTTGGAAAAAATAAAATTGTAATTTTACCCAAATCACGTCGAAACACGTTTAAAAATAATTCATATTCAATAAAAACCATATTATAGGCAAATGAAATATCAACTATATTACAAGTGTTAAAGGAAATCCGAAGCAGTTTATGTTTATTAAACTTTTAAACGCAAATGACTTCTCCACACGTGGCATGTATACCTACTTAAACCCATTATTGAAATTGCTTTGGGATTAAAAAACAAGGTTGAATGAAAAATTTCAAATGCTTCTTTTGCTTTTGATTGCCCTGTCAACAAATATCAAACAGAGTTCAATGTAAAATAGACAAACGTGCATTCAATGTTTTGTACATAATTACATTCGGGACTCCCGAATCGGGAGCAGGAGCTTTTATTTTAATTTGGTCACTAATTATAATGATGTTTAGACGTGTGTCTAATAAACATTTTGCTTCGCGCGGAAGTAGTTTCTTCTATACCCAAAAATACATATATCCAGTTTAGAAAGACTTTTACACCACCAGAGAGTATATTCACTACCTTTGAAGTAACGTACCAATGGCCACTTGAGAGCTCGAGAAAAAGCGTAAGTTAATGTTGCAGTACGTTACTGCAGGCTGTTACATAATTTTACATGTTAGATACCATCATATTTAACTGTTAGCCTGACACGTTATAATGCACCATGGGGAAATACGACTACGATTAGTAAATGCTGGTGATAAAATAATCACGTATTCACAAATATTTCCGCGTTTTCAACGATGTTTATTTTAGTTTTTTGGTGACGTGATTTGCATACTTCAGTAATTTTAGATTGGGCACTACAATGATAAACAGAAACCTGCATTATAAACAAATATACAAAAATTGAAATTAACTACTGTGGACTTTTTAAAATTTTTGTTGTATAAATCAGTTAATCTAATATCATTAGATTTTGCTTTCTGTTAAACAATCACTATGATGTGCCTATTATGTCTGTACTTGTAGTAGTGAGGGGATTTTGAAGAGCAGATTCCAACCACAATAAAAACCTAAAAATTACACTGATGCGGAATGATGGGAAGTAGCTTTCAGCTGGGAAAATCATACGTATGGACTGTAGGCATTTTACAATTTTAGTACGATATATCAAGACATCTCATGCATCCACAATAAACTTCATATGTTCTTCTAAAGCGTCAAAGTTATTTCCTAATACAAAACAAAATCGCAGCGGTGGAAAACGCAATCTTTCCAACACCATACGCAGCAATGCTCTGGTGTCAAACTAATATGGTAAAACAATTATGCAAATTAGTTTGTTTGGGCAAGAGGAAAAGTTCATAGGCGTATTTTTACGTTCTCAGTGAACCCTCAAGTAAAGAAATGTGTTCATTGGAGAATTCAATTAAAATCATACCACATGGTTCTTCAAAACTTAAGATGTCTTGAGCAATTATAATTTATATTCCTCAGAAATTTCTTGTGTTGAGAAAGTGTAACTTTTGTCGGAGAGAAACACTTGTAAGAAATAAAAAGTGTTTTTGCTTTTATTAATCTACGACACAGTGAATATTAAATCTATTAATTCAAAAGTATTGGATATAATAATTTGGACGTGTGTTATGGTATGTGAGAAACAGTGGAATATGGAATGGTATAGCATGGTAAAAGTTTACTCATTTCTTTAAAATAGTGAATGGTGATGGTTTAGCAACATTAACTGCAAGCTTAGTAAATTGAAGCAATCCAATAAAATAAATTTGGTTTTATATTTCTGCTCTATTGAGTCAAACGTATTTGAAGTAGATTTTTCTCCTTTATGTGCACATCAATTTCATGACTGTTTGTTTTTAACAAAAGAATAACCGGTGCATTCGGAATGGTCAGGAATCCCTGGGATAAGTACAATAAGTGGGGGTACCCCTAGTCCGTGTTAATTCCGCTCAAATTAACTGAAAAGGCTAGCTTTAAGGGGGAAATTCTACGAGCACTCCAGGAAACTCATATCACTTTTATTTGGGAGAAACGGTGCAGATACTAAAGTAAATGAAAGGAAATCAATAGTCCAATAATAAGTTTGTATGAAAAGTATGTTACTATTTTAGCAATGAAGGCACAGGAGTAGTATCCAGATCAATGTGTTTAGATAACGGATGAGATACCAAATATATCAAGAGCAGCAAAATTGGAGTAAAATTCTACGAATGTGCCTGTTTGTGTACGAATAGATTTTATTTTCAACCACACTTGGAATTAAATAAACGACAAAATTTCAACGAAATTCCATTTGATTTGATTCCGTCAGAAAACGTTTCCTTTTGTGTTAGGTAGATTCAATATTTTTCGTTGTTGTAGGAAATTTTGACCTTGGGGAAACACTGGATAACTTTCCCGCATTTACTAAAAGTTTCCACTACAAAGAAATTTGAAACGGTTTTTCACTCACAGAATTCACACAGTGAGTTCAAAAAGTTTCGGTTGGGTTTCAAATTCCAAAGTGGTCGTATATTTCTGCTGGATAATTGAAACTTGAAATATTTCAATGTACGTTTGTGTCAATTAGTCTTTCTCTTTTCTACCATGTATTCGTTGATTAACCATTAAATCTAAATTTCGATATACACAAAATAATGCAATTGTTTATAGAGTTTTTATCATATTTCTATGAATATTCTGTATTCATTTGTTCATCATTAAAACGGTTTAAATAGAAGAATAGTCGATAAAACACAAACAAACGTTCTGCTTAATCAGAAAGGTGAATTTAATTCAATTTTCGCATATTTATATTGTAGAAATGTAAGTGGGTAAATATCTAAGAAAATCCTATTCCTATCAATAAATACACATTACTTGAAGGTTTGAGATCAACTTTCCCCTACTTTCACCAACTTTCACCTTTCACCTGGGAATAACGTTAAAACTAGTCACAACGCAATATATAGTTTGGTTACAGTAACTCATTTTCCATCATACAATTGTGAATGGAATTGTTTTCAACAAATTGTGCAGCACTCTAGAATTAGTATATTATTTTAATTTTATCGGATTTATTTAAACTTAACATTCTCTACAGCGAGATTAGTGGGTTGGATAAATAGCACAACACGAGACATGGGACAAGTCGGATCTAATTCAGATAAAACACATTGTCTAGTAACAATAACAACACACACGGGTATCAATGTTTTATTTGAGTAGAGTGCTGGAGCTCAAACAAATATAATTTATAAAAAGCAAACCATTGATTTTAATTGAAATTTCAGAAAGAAAACACGGATAGAATTATTATTTAATCGAGTGGCTAATATGTTTTGTGTATATATTTAAAGTTGTCTGTAACAGTCCTTTTGGTTGTGGCAAGTCTTTATTTTTCTGACATAGTAGTTCCCTATAGTGGGATAGTACCTTATGGTTTCGTAGAAGGAAGCGCTAACCTGAGCTGAAGTTTGGTATTGATTGATATATTGATTTTGTACGCTAGTGAAGCTCCAAAAGTGCTCTACCATGACCTTGACAAAGCACGTTTTAAGGGGAAATGAAAAATAGGAAACAATATAATGTGAAAATAATAACAAGCTTTCACAACTATCCCAGCATCATTATCAAGTTGAGGAAGAAAGAAAGAAATTGATTGGAAGGGATCAACTGTCGACCTTAGGTAAACAGGTAGGAATTATGGATTCATTATTTAATTAATTTTTAAAACTTTAGAAACCAGATATTTTGCGAAGAAGGAATCTGTAATTCCTCAGGCACTACGTTTAGTAAACAGTCAGTGTGCTGCTAACATGGCAGTACCTGAAACAAATATGGGTGTATTGTAATTAAATTGGAATAGATCTTCACTGATATTATCGCATTTAACAATATAATTATGTTACAAGATAAAAAATCCAAAAGAAAGTAGACAATTTGCTACAGAACACATTGTGCAATATTATATAACAAGAATTCATAATTTATCTGTCAGCAGAATGCTCCTTTTGGAAACACGTCGCACTGAACATGTTACTCAAAGCCCGTTTTATTGAAACAAGTTACGTTAATATAATATAGACCAGGTTTTGTTTTTCCCAGGCTTAATTTTTTTAATAGGGCAAATCCCCAGCAAAACTGGAGGACACCTATCTCAAAATCTTCATCCGCGCATGTACATATTTCATATCAAACCCCAGAAAGATTCCTTGTGTGATATCAACGATAAAACAATTATGTCTATTTAGAAATCAAAATTTAAGTGGATTACTGCGGTACAATCTCTTGGAAATTAAAGGACGTAAAACTATTTTTAGAAAGCAATTTGTGAAAGTCCAGGATATTAAATACCAAAGTAGTGTGTGTGGGTTGTACTTAAATTATGAACGATTGCCTCCATATTGAAACAAAATCTTCTACGCATTCTTTTATTATTGCTTACATCAACTTGGACCAAATTACATGATAACTTAAACACTCTGACAATTCAGTGCTTTAACGTTAGCAGTACTACCGCTAGTGAATAACAACAAATATTAATGGCCAACACTTGTCATGTCAGAAAGTCAAAATTCCTAAGTTGTGTTTCTTACTTTAGTAACAATAGTAGCTAATTGATTTTAACCAAACCGGCCATTTTACTACGGGAATTTTTATAAATAATAAAAAGAAAGTTGTTTCAGAATAGGCACTTGAAGTACATAGATGCATCCTGTCTCGGTCTATTTGAAGGCGATATTGATTTATGAACATTTACATAGCTATATAATGCGAAAGTCTTTAATTTGAAATAGCATTGTCTTGTTTCAGAAAAGCAACAATAATCCATAAGTTCAAGTCAAGCATATCTAGTAGAAATATATGCCAGACATGTAAAACTATATGGTTATCAGTGTTTTAAAACAATAATTTTAAACCATGTTATTTGAAAGAATTTCATGAATGGTCTTTCCTACATATCAGCTGCAATGTGAGGTAGACCAAAATAAATGCGTGTCTAACCTCAGCAGCTTCACTTACGGAAAGTGCCACTCGGAGCATGAAATTATATACGTAATGAAAAATAGAATAAATTTCAATTTTGATTATCTCGGTAATATGATTACTTTACCGTTACATCAATCAAACAAAACCAGTCTTTGGTTTAGTTAATGGAGGCTTTGGTAAATACAATCTGAAGATGGTGATGACTGAAAGTAAACATCTGGCTTGTATAGTAAAATCAAATCAAAATTTTAGAAAATTTATAGCAAACGTATTACTATATAATCGTCGGGTTCCTTGAGTACGCCAAAAATTAATTTTCTACTCCCACATATCCACCTACACTCAAAATATAATAAAATATAATATTTTTAAATGACACAGGAGTCTTTCTATGTAGGCGTTGTGGAATTGTACCGCCTTCATTTCTACGTCACAGTATGGTGAGAGAACAGAGAACATTGAGGTGGCAGTTTTACAATGACATTTATGTATTTAAAGGCGGAAGTAGTCTATGGGTTCAACGCCGTTGCAATTGAAACCGCTCCAGTGGGGTTTAAAAAAATAGAATTTAATGCCCCTAAGTTATATTCTCAAGAATGTGAAATGTAACAATAACTTTTACTCAGACAAAAATTTACAGTTCTGAGCTTACAGCTATTCAACACAACGTCATTAAAACATTCAGGTTCACCGATTCTTCGGTGCTATCTATGTGTTCGACTTACATCACTGCGATTGCGATCACATCGGTTCACCATTGCGTTGAATGTCAACTTTTTATTTCATTGGAAAATATACTTTTTTGTCGCTTTTTGGATTATATAATAAACCTGCTGTAGCGATTTAAACAACCAAGGGATCACTTTTTATGGAATTTAGGTACGCAAAAATGCTGCACAACCTTATATGTTATAATAAATATAGTTAGATAAGTTACAGTTAATAAAAAGAATTACTTACCCTGCCAGATACGTTCGGTCAAGTGTTACAAAATAACCAATGTGTTAAAATATTTATTTGGTATTAGGACTAAAATGGGACGACAAAAAATATATGAATATTGCTTAAAAATTGAAATCGTCCAACGTGATATAAGTTATACACAACGCAGAGCCAGCCAACAACAGCTGTGCTTTCTCTTCCACAGCGAAAGCAACACTGAACCGACTCGGGACTAGTTGCGTTGCATAAACTCAAAGTTCCGAGAAAGCATTCTAGATATTACACCAGCGAATACAATACCTCCTGCGCTAGGCCGTTTTATGTAAACATATGCGTACTAAAGCACACTCAGAGTATGTAAAATACCCATACAAAGCTTACCCATACCAAAGTTGTAAAAGAGGAGGTGAAAACTTACTCAAAACGTAAAATTTAACTTTTACCGGCGTTATATAGCCACAAAGTATAACAACATTTAAAAAGTGATAATTATACCGGAACGCAATTAAATATGATAAATGAAAAAAGTGATATGGATGTGTAATTTGGCAAAGTTACATCCAAAATTTTCCTGCTTGAGTTTGCTTTGCCGCGCCAAATTATTATCATTGCTTTGATGAGCGGCAGATTAATTTGTTGGTGTTTCTTTTAACATATTTTCCACTACTTTATTTAAATGACGTTGAAAGTTTACAAGCAACAATTGAAGTTAAGTAGAAAATGTTTCTAATACCCACGCAATGCTTTCACTTCACATTTGAAATATACTGCATAAAAGCGATTGAGATTAAATAGAATGGTAGTGGAGTATTTATAATCAACATTTACCCGAACTCGTACATTATTTTTTATCGACTTTAATGCATTACTGCTTCACGGATGGCTTTGTCAATTTAAGCTTTAGCCATGCCATTGGCCATTGGGACTTGTTTGTTAACAATTAAACCGGAGTTCCTTTATTCCTCCAGTAAAACTATTTACTAGTTTATAGAGACCGTCGTAATCTGTCTGCAATATGTATAATATCTGTGTAGATTCATACGAAATGTCGTCTTATAATCTATCTGTAAAATGTAATAGTCGTGTAGGGAAAATGTTAGGTGCTACCTCAGGATATATTGTCTGTAAAGTAATTAGATAATGTACTCCATAAATAAACCATTCAACCGCACCGGACGATGTTATGTCTGATGAACATAATCGGGACTCTAATACTCCGCTTTGTAAACTCCATACGCCATAAATTTTCTTTGTTTGTGCAACCATGAATTAATAACGTTGAAGTAATCTCCCACGCAATGACAAAATTGATTTAACAAAAAGTTACTGCTTCAATAATTTAAGTGTAAGCTTGTGCATTCATATATAAAGACATCAGGGATAAAAACCGGTGTTAAAATATAATGTCAGGGTTTTGCATAAAATGCAATTTTAATGAAATACTCAAGAATATTTCATCTCGCACGTCTACCAAAACTGATTTCAAAATTGACATATCTTTATCATGTATAGTAGTGTGGAGTTATGTCATCTTATACTGGCTCAAAAATGAAGTCTAAATCCAGCTAATGATAGTAATTAACGTAGCTTATGTCACTAAATATGTGAGAAATGAAAACACACCTGCGTAAAATTTGTTTGCATTTTCAGTCAAAGATAAAAATATGGGTTTTGGAAAAATATATTCACCAAACCGTTTACTTACAGAGTTTTATTTGCAGCGGGTATTTTATTTGTAAGCCTGTTTTATATAACCGTTACGACCACATTTAGTAAGCGCAGCTGGCAGCTTTTAGAATAAAAAATCATCTTATTTCAAGGTCGCCACTGCCGTCATCAATAAAATTTAAAGAGGCAAAGAATATCCCCGCTGTGGGATCCGACTACAGGAGGTAGGAATTGGAGTAGTCACAGTATGGTCTACAAAAAAAATTGACCAAATTATTTTTGGAATTCTTTGAAATGGACAAAATTAAATCAAGCTAAATTACTTATGCGTTATACGACAATAATGCATCCAAATTATAAATATAATTCTCGTCAAAATAATAAGTAGTCATTTCACTTGCGGCTTTGGTTGAAGAATTCACGATGTGTATAGTTAACAATGTATTTCAATAACAATAAATCCAACTTAAATAGCCACATATGTATATGCGAGGCGAATCAAACAGTTAAGCTGGACATGAATGTTTTACTTTGATCATTACTCTAACATAATTATGTAAATAAATAAATAAATAAATAAATGTAAATTGCACATCAAACAAAAAATCAGTTTCGAGTTCACTCAAGCTTTTGTTTAGACTGAAGCTAGTATTGAATGAAATTGATCGTGGTGTGGCTGTTTGTTAAAGTAATATGTACCGAAATGAGGAAAGAATTGA
>VYYJ01001346.1:0-32156 GCA_021029165.1 Cyphoderus albinus | reverse complement strand
TTACCATTTGTCGGAGTTACTAACAATTATATTAAATTAAGTGTAAAATTAGTTGTTGTAGCGCATTTCTCTGCTTAATCTATGTGAAAACAAAAAACCCAAAATAACCCAAAAAACCCATTAAAAAACCCACCTATAAAACCCAATTTGGGTTTTAAAATAAAAAACCCATGGGTTTTTCGTACCTTGGACCAATCTAAGGTTCAACACTCAACTCAAGTTTACTCTGGTGAGTCAAGGAAAGACCTTAATAAAATATCCTTCCTGTTCCTCCTTATCTCTTTTCGTTCTCAGGCAGAGCAACATAACAGGATATATTATCCAACGAAACAAGAGAAGAAAAACTTTTTCAACTTTTTCAAGTGTAGTAAGTGTAATAGTCAAGGCTGGTCTCATCTCAAACTTATTTTTTGTCTCTCCCTCAAGATACATAATACACATTTAGAAAATCTCTTAATTGGATTGCTTGCTCCTTTTTCCATATTATACACCATTCCTCGTTGACGTCGCCGTCGCCGCTGTCTCCCCTTTTCTATCCTACAGGAATTTTCAGTTTTTCTCATTTTAGGTTAACTCAGCTTCTCTAAATCTGTGCGTGCTCTAGTATCTCCTCTCCACCATTACCATCATCATCATCCCAGTGTTTTCCTAAAGTTTAACTTCAAAACAGTTGAACCACACATTTAAAACAAACACTTGCGTAAAGTTGTCCTATCTGTGACTTGACTAACTATGATGAGATGTTATTTCTTTTCTTTCGTATTCCTCATTTCAATTCCATTCATTCACTCATCGTCTCCTCATGTCACTCAACAAGTATCATACCGAAGTCATCAAGAACGAAGCATCCTTCATAGTAAACACGATAAGTGGGTATTCAATGCGTGCATTTTTTTTCATCTCGTTTAAAAAATTAAAGCTCTCTATCTAGGAAGAAAACATAAGTGAATGAATGACGCAAAATAGTTATATAATCCAGCCATATACGAGTGGTATAAAGCTATGCATGTACATAACTCACTGACAAGTTATGTAGCTGTACACACATCTTCACTACTCTAAGGTCACTTCTGGTCTCTGTTCACTGTCAAATTAAATATTTGATTGAGCGATGCGAGAGAGCAAGTTGAGCCGAATTCATGCGAGTAAAATCTTTTCTTTCTTTCTTTCTCTGAGTTGAGTCGAGACATCAGAAGAGAAGAGAAACATCAATAAAATAAAGACAACTTCTTCGCCATCTTCATATAACCACTTTTCGTCATCCAGATCCAGAGTGAGTCATTTTGTCAATATCAAGCAAGCCTCTGCATTCATTTTACGAAAAACAAAATGACAAATGCTATTCATTTTATTTTAATCTCATCTTCTCTTCGTTTCATCACTATTGGAGCGCTTGGAGAAAAAGTAATGGTCGCATATACAGTCACTACAATTTGTATCTCCTTTCTTCCTAATTTTAATTTTAATGATATTTTTTATAAAAAATACAAAATAAAAGTGTTTTACGTACCGCGAGAAATAAGTTTGCCATTAGCTTAATTTAACTCCAAACAAAATATGATTATTGCTTTGTCGCCAGTTACTTCACAGTTCCCCGTAACTGTTTATTATGTACAAGGCTATCATTACCCAAAATATTATCATCGGTCTTCCAAAAGACCTCCACACACATTGTATCTAACATGAACAACGTATGTATACAACTTCAGTTTCAATTATTTACTATTAAAGCCCATTAGTTAGCACTTCTCAGTCTTCTCACTCCTTCTCTGTACCCAATGATCCTCTCATGGGTGAAAGAGTCCACAGAAGGTAAAGTTGAACGTGTTTCTGATGCTTTTCCTCTTTTTTATGACATTTCTCTCCAAAGACTGTATTTTTGTAATTATCTTATTTGCCCAGTAATATTGCAATACGTGTGCATAATAAAACGTAAAGCACTGTTCTTTTACTACATGTATCTGCATGATTCTCTTGCTTGATACAGAGTGGAGTGGAGCGTAACACGAAGGTGTACAATGAAATATGCATATATTTATATTTATTAATTAAAATGTTGATGGTACAGACATTATTATTATAGTCATTTCCGTTATTACATCTTACATGATTGAAAAACTCCCAGCGGCCATTTTATCATTTTGTGTGGCAAATATTAACTAGATATTGTAACATATCTGCTTACTGTATTACATATTTGTGTGAATTTAGTGTACGGTGTACTAAATGCAATGACCTTAATTAAAAATTATAAGTAGCTTGTTTCATTTTGCTTTTGCAGCTTTCTCCTCATCTCTGCTCCCAATTCTGTTTTATATACAAACGCGAAACAAGTTCGCCTAATCCTACATAACCGCAATTTTGTACAAATGTGGAGAAGTGTAACTGTAATAAAAATATCTTTCATTTGAGCAAAAAGAATATTTTCCCCTCCTCTCAGATTACTTTTTGCTGATGATAAGATGCACATTGGCGGTAAGCAAATAACATAAGTAACAAGTCTACGCAGGTTTTACTATATAAATATACTTTTTATCTTGAACGTGATTCGTCCTTTGAGTGCACTCTTTACCAACAGTAAACTTGTTGTTAGCAAGCAAAGCGAAGGGTTTTATTAAAAATGTCGGTGTGGTGTGACATGTTTGTCTTTCGCTGTGTCTCTTTTCTGTCTAATACTGTAAAAATATAGTCATCCATTTCATAACCGCCTATAACGTTCCAGAGATGGTATTCCCTTTTGCACAATAAAATGATGACTATGCAAGCTCATAAAAAATTCTGACTGACTAACTGACTGCTCCTAAATGAAAAGTTACAAGCAGTCTTATTACGTAAAGTAAACTGCGTACGTCAAGTCAAGAAGAGGAGCGAGGGCAACAAGAAACTATAAAAATTGTGCAGTGTTGGTTGCTGTTTTATAAGTATAGGTAGGTATTTATAAAAATATCACTTCCATTTCAATTTCGAGAACGAATAAAGTGATAATGAGAATGCACGCGTCTGCTTGTTTTTCCTTTCTATACAGTGCGATTCCTTTGAAGAAAGAGAAAAGGCGAAAACCCCTTTTCCTCTCATGCTTTACACTTACTCAAAGACCTACCCAAGTTAAGAGCTTTACGTATGGTTAACTAATGTACTTATTTACTGGTGAAGAAAGAGCTCCCTGGTCGTAACTTAAATATCCACTTCCTTAATTGGCAATAAAAATCTTTCTCTGGCTCGTTGAGTGTGAGCTGAATGCGACTTCTTCAACTTCAACCCTTTTTTGTTACAATTATAACATAGCATAACACAAGCAAGTACTATACCCAACCAAATTGCATTTCGTTCTTTAAAAAAGTACGTAAGCTTCATTTTCATCATCATTGGCATTCCCTTCTTCACCCTCCAAAACATCCATCGCCATTTCCACTAAAATGAAACTGAAAATGTAAAGCCCTCGCAATCTGGATAGTGCATACATTTCTTCTACGCATATTTATAAAATCATTTTAACTTTGATAAAACGCTTTTTATCAATCTCTTTACTTCGTGCCTGTGCATCTGAAATAATCTCCTAATTTTCTCAGTATTTTTTTAAAAACTACTCATACGCACCGTAATACATTCAAACCAAACAGAGAATTAAGAATGAACTTTGTAGGTAAGACAAAAGTTCATTTTTGGAAATGATGCACATAAAATATTTTATGATCATTTCACGTTGTGCTCAACAGTGTAATTAGGATAGGTTTACGGGCATCTAATGAGTGCGCCGAAAGGAATATTATTTACACGGGTCACTCGCTCAACAGGACTCTTTTCTTTCTAAAGTAGTAAACCTGAGGAAGGACAAAATACATGTGTTAAATAGTGTAATAATAATAATGACGGAACTAAATAAAAAGACAACGATATCATATAATAAAAAGTCATGAATTTTTGTGACGTTGATGTTCAATGATAATATTATTGCTGTTTATAAACTGGGAAAAGTACTCGTTTTTCTACTCAAAACGTAAAAAAATGTATGCATAACATATTATGTATATTATGATGACTGACCAGTTGTCTCTGTTTGTTTGTACTTTTTCATGTTGAGTTCAGCACTTAACCTGTGTCATTATAAGACAATTAGATGAATTAAACAGCTTCATGTATATTTCTTTCTTGTGTTTGTTGCAGTTTCGGTGCAGGCCTCCTGTTGTGTTAACCTCTACTTAAACCAGACAGGGATATAATTCTTCTCGTATCTACCTAAGTAATTTCTCGTTTCAATTTTGAGAAAAAACGGAGACACTGAAAATTGTGCGCAAGTAAAGTAATCCTGCTGTGTTTTTCTTTGAGAGTGCTCCTTGTGTTGTTTTCGTAAAAGAAACCACTGCTCACTTGTGTTACATTGCGTTGCGATTAGTATTATTATACTATTACATTAAGTGTGATATTCAAAATAGCTCCTTTCCGTTTCCTCTCTCCGCAAAAATGAAATAATAACCGAGCGCAAGCAAAATGTACAAGATGCACAAGTTTGCTGACTTTGTTGCTCGCATGTAAAAATGAATTTTTGAAGAAAAGAAAATATACTTTTTATTATTGTTATTATCAAATTGCAAAATCTTCTTGAGTAGAATGTTGTTTTTAAAGAAGAATTGTATCATGTAATAACCTGAAATGAAGTAATTAATGCAAGCAGACAGACGGTTAACTGAGAGTGTGTATATAAAAATAGGGTGCACACAGCACACAAAGCTTAGTTATTATCTAATCTCTACTTTTTTATTAGTTTTAATTATTAATAAACACATAAAGTGCATATATCTTTTATAGTCATAAAATGTATGGAAGCGAAAAAAGAATCAAAATTAATCCGTATTTATCAGAAGATGGATTTTTTTGGCAGTAGCAATTATTATGAAAAGTAATGGCATTGTTGATTTGATACCATAATGTATAAAAAAAGGAGTGCAGTTTTTATCAGATTATCAACCTTTTCCTTGGTTGTAATTAATTAAATCATGTTAAAGATTTAAATACATTGTGTTACTGTATATATTTGCTGAAGGAAACAACATTCATAACTCTAAACTGCAATAACTAACAGAGTACACTGGACCAACCTTAGTTACATTTAATCATTCGAGTGTATACGAAAAACACCTCTGGCTGCAAAATTCAACATTTTGCAATTATTGCAAATGATAGGAAAATATAAAACGCCCGCTTACAAGATGTATTTTATTACAATTTTTCATAACAGACTTACAGCTTTGACCCTGGTCAGTGCGTTGAGTTGATATTATTTATTACAACAATAAATATACAATTACAATTTACAAATGCACATTATAGTGTACTTTGCACCCTTGTGAATTTTTATTTTCATCATTAGGTTCAACTGTATTCCACAGATTTAATTAAACTGTAAAAATAATGAATTATCCGTAGTGGAGCAGTTACCTTCCCTCTGATGAGAACTGAGCACTGACTAAGCACACATCTGCACAAATTACGAATTTGCATCAAATCAAAAATAGGAAACAACAAACAAGGTGTAGCGTAACGCCTCTCACACATAATCACTCAAAGTGAACAAAAAATCAAATAAAATACACATTAATTAATAAAATTGTAGTTAACTGACTGACTGCTTTGTTTAATTTGTATTATAATCGCAAACATGATAATCTGAATGCGAAGAAGCAACGTGCAATAAGTGGAGGATGTAAATACTTAAACATTAAACACTCAGCATATGAGCTAACAGCTAACCTTGCCGTAAATCAGCTTTCATGTCGAAAAGATTAACGACCACATTAGGCACTAGATTTTTGCACACATTACTTATTATTTGTTATTTCTTGGTAATGTACACGATACTTGTTACACACGATAAAATGTGACACACACAGAGCTACACAGCGATGCAAACTCTTGTTAATGAAAACTTTGTGTAAGAATTCACATAAACAGCAAGCAAAAGTATTTAAGCCCATTAATTCACGGATGAATTTTTTTATTGCCACATAATGCCATGTGATACCTTCTCTATCGGCAAACTATGCATTAGGAAAGTAGTAATGTAGTTGTGTTATATCTATTTGTAATTTTAGTGCGGACGTACAAACGACTGTTATGTCTACAAGAAGGTCTACATCCTCATCATCTTCAGTATCATCACAAGTTATTATTATTTTTATATAGTTTCTGCTTCCCATCATAATAATGCATATAAATACAAATTACATTAAAACCAAACCATTTATTTCCAAAAAATGTGTGTACACCTCTTGAGAATGAAAATGGTAGAAACACGTTGCTCCGTTTCTTTCTGCTTCTGCAAACAAATATGCTCGTTAAGAAAAATCATGTTACCTGCCTGCCTCTTTAAATGTAGATATTAAAACTGATATTCTCGTTATGATCATCATTATTGCGCTACTGTTATGCTAGTAGGCCAGAGTAGAGCCGGTAGCTATAACTTAGCTCAAGCTTTTGGATTATCATTATTGTTATTGCTGCCACAGATCGCAGCTGCTTGCTTACCTACCAGTTTCAAGCTTCTGGCTTATCGTTACGTTAGCTTAGCTTTAGATTGTGAAGTGGCTCAAACTGCACACAGAGAGACAGACATAATTCTTTCTACGGGATCACCGTCAACAGATCTGGATCACATCACATCAGGAAAGTCTTCGTTTTGTCGTCGTTCGTTGTAGAATGCGTATGATGTGTGTATCCTGCCATTCAGGCATGTTTTTCTGTGTGAAGTAAGTGAAGAAGAGGATATTGCAGTTTCACACAGCAAAACGGTCAGAGTACAAAACAACCGAGCAGGCATGCCAGTAAAGTGAGCAGTTAGTGAGGTGAGGTGATGCTGGTGTTGTGGTACACGGGTAGTTGTACCATTAAATATCAGCATGAGCTCTCTATCATCAACAAAGAACCACTCCGGCTCCAATGAAATAAATGAGAAAAATGCCAGCCAGCTTGTTGTAATAGCAGAGATCTCTATTAGAAGACGTAGAAAAAGGTTATCAGTTTGGAGCATCTGAAAAATGGAGCTTAATGTGAACCATTTATATGCGGATTAAATAAACATGGCTAATTATCATTATAACTGGTAATGAGCACTTCCCTTACGATGGATGACGATCGCCATGATCATCGTCATTTATATTGCTCGTGCAAATACAAAAGCTTCAGAATGAATGTTGATCTAGTGGAATTGTGACTTTTCCGTCTGCATATTTATTTATCAGGTGCCTATTATTAATAAACATTCATTGCTCACATGAACAGGAAAAAATATTAATGTTCATCAATTTACATGTGTTCCTTTTGGCAATAACAATCGTAATAGTAAACGCTCAGAAAGCAATTACTCTTTTACAACTTAATACCAACCACCATGATAACTGCTTATCAACATATCTCTGTCTTGTCTGAGTAAATGAAACAAATTTGTATTCTAGAAAAAAATATTTGCAAATTCATGATCAAGGCGATCAAGATGATTGTCTGCATCCACCGTTGAGGATGATGTTGATGATGATGAGTGGACAAGCTTTGTTTGCATGAACATAACTAAACTAAACTCATTTTCCACTAGCACAAGTTGAACCAAAGGTATTCTCGGCTTGGTATAAGTTTCCTTTTAAGTAACATTAATATTATTAATAGCTACATAATATCATAGCACACAATATGTATACCTTATTTTTATGAAAAACGCGAGAAAGAAACAAGTCTAAAAACACACATTAAAAATTAGCTAAAACTGGCTTGTAATATTACCACTGATACTGGCTGATAATATTATTGTATTAGTAATACGAGGTGGGATTGATCAACAACATCGTTAAAATCGTAATAATGAATCTTCATCATCCTCCTCCTCCGCCCTCGTTGTAATAAAAAGCAAGAGATGTACGGTTCAAGCTTACACATTACATTTTAATGGTAAATTCATGCATATCTCAACCGGAGCGGAACAAACGAGTGTTGACGAGAAATTGAGGAGCGAAGAAGAAACCAAATCAGCATTATCAACGAAACGCAACAAACCAAACTGCACCCAAGAGTAATCACAAACGGAGGAACACAAGTGGAAACATAAAGGAGGCTTGATATGATGATCATGTTGAGGTAATTGATGATTGTGATGATTATAAATTCATCATCATCACAGCAAAAGACATCAAATCTAATAATAATAACGTAACCTAATGTATAATTTTTTGGGAGCCTCTCAATCCCGTGTTTCCCTGAATAGTGTTATTACTCTATTAACAAGAATGGTCGTTATTTGTGAGTGAATAATTTGATTAACTCAAAATTCACACACATTTAGCCAGAGGGAGATTAGCATATTAAAAAATTTAATGTTTGTAACAGAAATGTGTTTGTGTTGTCTCAACTCAATAAGAAATGAATAGATCTGCGCAGCTTATCAAGCAAACAAATCTCGAATGAAAAGAGACTCCGTTTCCCTTTTTATCACTCGAATTCGAGTTCTCTGGAAAAAAATATGTGATGAAGGGAATGGTCCATTTGTCTTTTTTATCCTTGAGAAGAAGAGAAAAGAGTAAGTGATATGTTGCAATGGAGAATTGAATGTTTCCCTGTTAAGCCTAGCCTCGCCTCACCTTTTCCATTCCCCATTTATTTCTTTTTTATCAAGACGACAATAACAACCAAATTTCTAGCAGCGTAACAAAGAATCGAATTTATCAGAAGAAAATAAAAATATAGATAGAGGGAAGGAAGAAAAGGAAAAGACAATGACGTAAAATGTCCATTGCACACCAAGCATGAACTTTTCGTTTGTGTGTCGTAGTCAAGAACATCTTGTGTTAGTTATTTAGTTATTTGTTTTGTTTCTCGTTTCTTGTCTCTGTTTCTCCCAAGCTATTTATCTATCTCCTCTCTTCCTTCCTCCCTTCCTCCTTTGCTGATTGTGATTCTATTTTTTCATCTTCTTATCCAGTCAGGTAGGTACAGTTACACGGAGAAGTGTAGCCAAGATAAATGACAAGTGAAACGCAGAGCGACGACTTTTTTCCGAGACAGTGCTCACAGCAAGTCACAGTCAGTCAGACAGACAACAACGGAATATTCTAGTAGACGTCTGTTGTGTCGACGACAGAAGAAGAAGAGCAGGACGACAGCAGAGTCACACCACACCAACCACCGAGGGACAATCGAAATAAATCGAAAGGAATGAAAGAAGTGACTGAGTTGAGGCAGTCGTTGAGTGAAACGGCAATAGATATAAAAATGTTACGTTGCATCTCTACCAAAGCGGAGGTAATAAGTTCTAATGCGACCTGGGAAAGAGAGAGCAAAAAGATTCTCTGATGATCACTTTTTAAAATACATTGTACAAATGTATCGTATCGTATCGTAACTTCCAGAGTTTTTTCAATCTTGGAACTGTATTCTTTATATTTATTTGCTCAATAATAAATAGAAATGAAACACTTGTCCATTATTTTGTGATGTGAATACCTTTCTTGTGTTCAGACTCCCAGGCTCTGCATGGCTAGCATCGCTTATCTTTAACTTAACACAGTTTTCCATTCCATTACATAAGGACGGGGATGAGGACATGGACACAAACAAGAAAAACAATTTTTGAACAAATGGGAAGCAAACGCTAAAACTGTAAAACTGCGCTTCTCAGAGATAGCAGGAAACGAAGCATGCTCTCTCAAGTCTACAACAAATAATGCTTGCTGGCATTGTTATTATTATCTGATGAGAATGACAATATTATAACTAACAATATGCGAGTAAAACTAGGGAAAGTAGGAGACAAGTGGGTACTGCCGATAACCGAACACTGTATAGAAGGATGCCACGATCACGATCACTCTTTCCTTAGGATGCAACGCGAGCGAACGTAACTCAAGGGGCAAAGAGAGACACTTAAGCTTTCCTATATTTTATGCACTGTTATTATTTTCTTTAATAAAAACAAGAAAATGGAACCGGTAAGACGAGATCGGATCCTCACGATAGATAACATAATAATAATAATAATAATATAATACTTAGGGGAAACGTTAATACGGACACTTTGCGACAACAAGTTGACAAGAAGGAGACAGAATTTTAAGCGGGCCATTAAATGGAGAAAATCAATAATTGTACTAATAAAATGATGTATTTTATGTGTGTACATTTTTGCCAAAAAGGAGGAGACGCGTCACAAAGAGAAAAAGACACTTTTCCATTAGATTGTGTAATTGATGCGGACAAGACAGCCTTTTAAAAAAATCTATCCATTTTTCGAGACTCAAGATTTTTATTATCGAAATCGAACCTTCTTCGTTTTTATGCTTGTGAATGGATACGAAAGTTGTTATCGTCATCGTATTCATTGTCATCAGTGTCCTCTTATCTCTGTACACGATAATGATGAAATAAAAAAAGTTGAAATTGGATTGGAGAATACAGACAATACAACAAATGTAATGTAGCGATAGCCAGTAAGTTAAAGTGAGTTGAGCGAGCAAACAAACGAGCACACTATCAAAAAGACATAAGATGACCATGTAGGAGGCAGTCATCTCATCTAAAATACATTTTAGAAGAAAAATATCCGCTCGCTAAGACATACGCAATAATAATGAAGTACACATGTTTTACTCACTTTTGCACTTACACAGGTACGCACCAACTACATACAAAAGTTGAAACTGAAGGAATGCACCTTGTCAAAGTCAAGATAAGACGCAGGCACAGGCAGTGACTCTGAGAGTGAGTGACTAATAAGTAAACGCTTTTTATTTCAGTATTTTAATGCAACTTTGTGTATTTTGTTTTAATGCAGATAAGAAAAGTTGCATTCACAGTGAAACAAAATGCGAAAATACACACGTTTGAGTGCATGTGTCCATCGATGTCCATCCGTAAAAAGTAAGTAATAATCTTGTTGCTCCTATCTTACACCATTTGTACTTTGTCGAGTTGACTAGACCAACAACTTGCGTTTGCTCATGTATTACAGTACGTAATTCACCATTTCCATTTAATTTTCATTTTGTTCCTCGCACACACACATTCTTAGATACATATTTGATACAATTACCTTGAGGTTTTTTAATTACTTAACTCGTTTTTTTTATTTGCTCAAAAACCTCTATCACGGAGCTAATATTCCAAGTTTGCCTTTTCCTGCATTCAATTAACATTATGAATTTTTGTTGGTGTTGTTGCAGGTAGAAATGCATTCATAAGATATTATTTTGATACTATGATTATGTCTTCTTTTTTTGTAATATCATCACAAAGGAGGGAGAACGTAACCTCTGGCCCTAGTTGCCCAGTGCCATTGCACCTATTGCCCATGTACAGATACCGTCAGTCAGTCAGTCAACTGTTGACTCATTTTTTCTTAGTTGGGATGAAAAACAGATTTTTTCCACGGAAGGAACTCCACTGCACTGGAGTAAAGTGAAGGCAAGCAAGTACATAGCGCAGAAGTAGACTAGTCACTTACTTAAGTGTGGTACATAATTATAAAGAAGACGAGGAATAATAATAAAATACCATGTTATGGTCGAAAATAATAATAATAATATCAAAAAGGAGGAATAAAGTAAGGAAACAGCTGCTTTACTTTAGAAGAAAAAAATTATTCTGCTTTTGCTCCTGTCTTGCCTGCCTGTTTGTGTGCGGTGCGTCTGAATGACTTTATAGATATAAAAAACTAGACTAGTCTTGACTTTGGCTTTGGCTCGTTTGGCACTTGGCTCAGGCAGGTATAGAGTCTTATAGAGAAGACGTACATAACACACACATTGCATTGTATTTATTACTCATGTATATCTTCTTGCTTGTTTGTTCTCTTGCCCCTAAAAAACTCATTCAGCCTCACCCTTTAACCACTTCTTGGCCAGCGCAGCGATCATTTCAGTTTCATTTATTTTGCTGCTCTGAGAAGTGATTATTATATAAAAATAAAGGAGAGAAACGGAGAGTTTCCTTAATGGTAAGTACGTGTAAGTAATGAAATTTAGTAGTCGTAATATTTCGAGTGATTTATGGGCTTGATGATGTTAACGACTGACTTGCTAAGTACTTTTTACATGTTCACTTATTATATTATTATTACATTTATTTTATTAAATTCATTTTCTTGACATTGTTCGTTCGACTCACGTTACCTTACCTTGCGGGACTGGACTTTGTGGGAAAAAGGAGTGCAACAGAGTAAACAAGATGTTCGTTGCAGAAAGAGGATTACAGAGGAAAAATAAGGGATCAAGTTTTTTGTTAGTTTCGAATGTAATGTTTGTTCTTATTATTAATCGACTTGCCGTGCCGTTGACGATGATGGTGATGGTGGCAGTAATGAAGAGTGAATGGGGATGAAGACAAGGGAATATTGATGAGCAGGAATGCTCCTGCATTTGAATTAGCAGAAGAACGAAAAAAGAACAAACCCGTCAACATCACCTTAAAGCTTTAAAAAAATCTCTTCTTAAGCTATGCAAAAAGTCACTCTAGTGCAGTAATAATCATATAATATCAATTATTTCATTTTTAAAGCTTTCTTCTCTGATAGGTATCATTATTGTGGATTTAATTACCCTTTGAACTTGTTCCCATTATTGCCATATTATAACATATTTATTAACCTTGTCTGTTACTTTTTTGTTGTAATACAATTTTTTACTTACTGGCTAAAATTCTACCAGCATCATTACATGGGAGAGAACAAGAAATGAGATGCCTTCAAGTTGTATATTTTTTTACATTCTTTCGACATTTTGACAATTAGCGAACAGAGCAGTTCGTTGGTGGCTCATGTTTACTGTTCAGCCCTTTTTAGATTCTTTGTACATTTTTTACTAGACAGATCAAACAAAAGTGAACATGGGTCGTCCTTATTAGTATTATTAGGTAATTTACAATTGAAAGAAATGCAAAAACGAGATGATCACAGCATGACCGACTCACTGTATATGAGCAAAGCAGAGAGGAGCAAAAAAATATTTATTTTTATTTAGAAAAGTGGTTCTAAAAAGCAACCTGGTCTGCTTTTGATTTCGGTTGAGCGAGCCAGCATATTTATGGCTCTGATTAAAATACGCACTGGACATCATCGTCGTTGAAGCGCATAACCAACCTACGCAGCTTGACGCAAATAGTCAACTTTGCATGTCAATAAAATAATCGCTGTATAATGTATAAAAATGCTACCAACCAAACAGAAAAACAAGAGTAGGTAATATTGATCTACTTGGAAGATTTCATCGCTGGTCGATGCTACATTATTAAAAATTGAATTAAAAATTTACTTTTACTTTATTTAAAGTGTATTCATTTCAATGCCCTTCTATACTCCTCATAAATGCTAAAAAGGGTTTTGTTTTATCAGTTTAACGGAGAACTTGGACTTTCGTTTGGACTCAGAACATGCATAGAAATAAATTTTAAAAAGCCGTCAGTCTTTCAGTTTCAATGCCAGACGACCAAATAAGCGACCACTCATCGTATTATCCATTATCCAAATAATCGAAATCAGCATACCTTCATATAATTATGTGGTGCAGTACTACCACTACTTTATTATTATCAATCGCCGACTTTCTTGTTAGTTCGCTAGTAAGCATCGTTCATTCAAAACTCATAGTACCAATCGGATAAACGGTATGGTGTATTGTTCCTTTAGGTTCTGGCTTCTATTGGTTTCGCAAATAACCGAATATTGAAATGAAAAGCACATAATAACGCGTCCCCTTTCTCGTGTCTCCTTCCTGTTTCTTGTTTCGCAGAATGTGATTCTTGTTGACGTTAATGGCAGCCTATTAGAAGTGCACCACGACTATAGTTTGCCATTTAAGGAATATAATGGTCCTAAATCATAAACCCCAGGAGAAAGAGAATCGGAATGTTAAAACGGCAATTTTAATGACAAGTGGGGAAAATCTTTGTGGTCGCGGCACCGCTGGCCATTTTATTAGTGACTACCTGCATAATAATGTGACTGTAGTCATGTGTGAGCATTGCGCTCCTCATTATATTTCTAACTCTTTCTAAAAGTGTTATTAGCAGAAGAGTTATGGCACGTTGAGGCTTTTCATTGATGCAAAAATGCGACATAAAAGGAAAGAACGAAGTAAAAACTTTAACTTACAGCGACAGCGTAAAGCGCTTGGTGTTCCGCGGCTGCTGCAGCGGCTGCAGCGAGATATGCGACTTGGTCAGGTGAATACGGTGAAGAATTAGGATTGGATGGATTAGGAGGATAGACCAAAGATGGGACTGTCGATGCCAATCTCTGATAATTGAGTAGACTCGCAGAAGGAGATTTTCCACATGAACACAACAACTGGCGGCATGAGGGACAACCGCCTGTTGGACTCGCTGAGCCTGAACCTGACCCACCACGACCCACTGGCGAAGAAGGTGATCCTCCAGATGAGCCACCGCCGTCTTCGCTTTTTTCACTGCTTCCACCGCCCTTAAATAAAATAAAATATAAAACACCATTTCAGTCATAATTATTATAATTAAGCATACCATTAAATATTTTTCCCGAGAATGCGAAAAAATCAAATAATAATAATTCCAGATTTTATAGAAAAAATAATTATTATTGCTTCTATTATCATATTCCTAACAACCTGAATCATTAAAACATGCAAGTATGCATGTTCACAGAACTGAGCTACTGCCTGCTGCTGCTGAATTTTCAGCCGGTTCGACTTTGAAATAAATGCAAGTAACCTCCGGTGTCAGTCAGTTCTTGTTAATTAGTACCTGTCCATATTATATCAAAACTTTTGTTCTTCGTAGCTACGTAGCCAACATCCCATCTCACTCTTTTTCCGACTTCTGACACAGGCTCAGAAAGTAAAACTTACTCATATTAACTGGTTCGTGTTTCTGGATTTTTCCTATGAAAATTAAATGTAACACCACCGGTTTCTTTTTGAACTGGGTTTTTATAGCAAGACGAATACAAAATGTTATTATTTGTTTGACATGTAAAAACATTAAATGTACAATTACAAGCAATTTTTAATCATAATAAAATAATACTACAAAAAATTGCATTTCGTTGCACGGTGCACTGCGAGAGGTAAAATATGTTTCAGTTGACCACGAGGAAAAAAACTAACTACAAGATTGTTATAATTGTAAAATAGCCACCTTGGTCTTATCCTGATTCTTACAATTCTCCATTTTAGCAGAGGAAAACTGGAACTAAACTAAACTTCAGCTAAACTATTTTTTCTTTCAGTTTCATTCAACCCAACTAAGAATTTACTTCTGTGACTCTTTAAGAATATCTTCGTGGGCAACATTTACATTTCATATAGAGACGTGGATGCATGTGGTTTCGGCTGCTGTTATTTCTATACAGTTTTCTATTATTATCATCGTATCGTGTTGGGCCTGTTTCTTCTTTAAAGCAGAGATAAGATCATTTATCAAAATCTACTCTCGTGCTCCTTCTTCTTTCACCATTCCGTTTCTTTTCTTGCACTGCGTAGCTTCCTTCGCGCGTTTCCTTTCATATTATTTCAACTGGCCATTTGTTATGATTATCACCAACCTGACTCACTCTGAAAAAAAAACTTGTTGAATTCAATTCCAGTTTTGTACCGTATCAAACTAAATAGAAACTTGTACCGCCACCGAAAACTTCAAAAGTTGTTCCATTTGCGCTTATTCAAGCATGGTACATAATTTCGCAGCAAAATAATATGAGATTCCTTAAAGTGAGTACAGCGAAAGGGTGAAAACTTAAATACAAACAGTCTAAAATAGTATACAATTTGATATGTTGTATTTCACTTCATTCATTATTTTAGAAAATAGTGATTGCGATTGGTAGGTGGGCAAATAAACATTTCAATACACAATAGACAAATACTACCCACATTGGGGGATCAATTTAATTTGGATGCACGCTAAAACTACTTGCCGAAAAAAATAATTTGCAATTAAATCAAGCAATCATTTCCACTCGAACAGATGAATGAATATAAAATTGCTCTGCTCACTTTTTATACAGAATCGGATGCAAGATGCAATTTAGATTTTTATGAAATAATAAAATTCACTATAAATTGGTATTCGACCAGGTGGCCAAAATTTATATTTATTGCCAAATCTCGATTCCGGTTTTTATTCCGTAATTTTATTGACCCTAATGTAACAATTATACTGAACAAATTAGCCTGCTGTTTATATAAACCTGAAAGGGAGATAATAATTATGATTATTGCAGCAATTGTAGCCTCCTCAAACAAAGTTTTGTATTGTGTGTGAAGTTTGCTAAAAAAAATCTTTGCTTTCAGATCTTTCTTATTTGGTGAGTTGAGCTGAGTGAGTGTGGAAGGAAGAAATCTGTTTGATCTTTCTAACAAGAATTCACCGTGAGTTGTGTGTGGTGTGATCACTATGATCAGGCCCCGCACGGAGTAATATTCCAATAGCTAAATAATGGTTAATACCAGTTTTCTCATCTCCACATGACCGGCTCGAAGCAAGTCTCAAGTCTCAGTTCAGAGTTGCAGTTGAGCGAGCGAGTATTATGGATTATTTAGACATAAACATTTATTTTGCTTTATGATGCGTATGATGTTTTTATTGCTTTTATTTATATATTATAATTACACACACACACTTGATTATCTGTACAATGGGAAGGCGAGTGGAGAAGAAGACGCGTGTAATCATGTAACATGATTCCTTGCTTTAATGCTTGTTTACTTACTATGCAGATTGATATTACTATCTATTTATTTATCAACCAACTTTTGACTTTTAGCTTTTGCTTGCTACAAAATAGAAATGTGGTAAATAGAAAAAGGGTAATAACAATAATATGAGAATAACCTTGTCTGTTGTTGTCTCCTCCCGCTTATCAACAATGCAATGTTATTTCCATCGTTTAAGAAATCTTACATCGAACGGAGCGCACAAACATCGTGTCATATAAATACTGGGAGTAATGACGTTGATGATGATAACAATTTATAATAAATAACAGTGATGATCTTGTAACAGTTTTGTTTCAAATGTTTTTATTTACTTAAGACAATGAATTTTATAATGCAAACATGCATCATTCTTAGTTATCCCTATCAACATCTTCTAACCTTTTGCTTATCTACATTGTTATTATCTTTCAAACCCCTAATAATATCCACAACTTTAAAACCTCTTTACTTGAGGTAATTATATTAGGCTTTTAGAAATTGTGTGATCAATAAACATCATATTTATATCAAAACTAACATAGCCCGTTACTCAAATTTTTGTGAGATTTTCGACAATAAATTGATAAAAGTTTTGTAAGGATAAATTATTATCATTGAAGGAGCTCAATGAGATAGATAGAACACATTCAACAAAAGAGCCCTTTCTTTCAAAAAACGTGATTGGATTGGTAACAATAAAATAAACAGTATCCAGTCCCACTCAAGACTCAAGGGAATTGTTTGTTTGCTTCCTCAGAAAAAAGGAGCAATAAAACAAACTTCAATTTTGTGGGTCTTTAAGTATGTATAAATATTTAATAATTTTATGACGTCTTGTCATTCAGCAAAAATGTTCCTTTTTAATAGAAACTTTTTTATTGTTGCACGAACGAAGAATGAATATGCATGTTATTTACTTTCATGCTTGCCCTAGTCTTGTAGCCTGAAGGTGGAATTAAAGAACATTTTTTAAAGTAAACACCAACTGACACATCAATCTCAATCTCACATATTTTTTAGAAGAAACCTTGTTTCTGCTGTAAAACATAACCGTGCTAAATTGATGATGATGACCTGTAAGAATGCATGGTCAGTCCGCTCTAGGTTGGTGGTAATAGTTATTACTTATTACAACCATAATAATAACTGCGAAAACAAAACGGTGGTGGTGGTGAATGGCTAAAACTCTTGAAGTTAAACCTCAATCGCTCATTTTTTATTTATTTGCCATTTTTTACTAAGGATTTGCTTGCACGGAGATAATGTAATTCGTGGCCACTTATTAAAACACAGAATGAAAAATGTTAAATATATTTGTTATTATGCTCATGATTTCCCCATTTTTCTCTCTTTTTCTTGTTTATTTTGTCTGACAGCGATAAATTATTTTATTTGAGAAAAATGTGCACTTTTTCCTGTCTACATTTTTCATACAAAATTTAATAACTTACAGGATTACAAAAGGATAACATTCGATATCAATCAATTCCATTCAATTCAACAGATTTTGCCAATTGGTTACATGGTGTATGCAGTCTGTGCTAAAAAATGTATATACTTACTGAGAAGGAGGAGCAATTATAGGTATTTTCATAAGAAAAATTAAAACCGAAATAAAATCGATACTCTTATTGTGGCCGTTTCGTTTATGATTTATTGAATCAGGAGTTATTAGATTTCATTTTGGCAGGTACGTTTTCAGTTCAGAATCTTTTTTCAGAATATTTTCACGATGTTAAAAAAGGCTTTCATAACGGTTTGGTTAAGTACGTTTGTAAGTAATAAAATGAAATTTATACTTTAAAATATTCTTTCAATGTAATAAATAAATATCATTGTTACACACAGGTTGCATTTATTTCCCCAAAAACGGCCGTAGGAAATTTTTTTGTTTCAATTCAAGATTTCTGCATGATTCCTCTCAACAACAAAAACTAAGATTTTCGGAGGGCCAGACTTGCACCAGATTTTATTATTACATTACGCACATATTATTTCGTCATCAAAGCATTGCTTTATGATTTATGCAGCGAAACGGTTCATATAAGATTAAGTAATGTGCCATATGGACCGCTATGAAACCGCTCTTTTTCTGCTGAGTGGTCACATATGATTATAAGGATGAAAGAATGATAACGATGATAGAAGGCGAGGGTGAGAGGAAGAATCAATATCTCAAAAGAATAAAGAGCCAAGAGTCATTCCTCAGCCAAGCCTGCTATCTTTGAACTCATCTTTTTATAAGAATTGCGGGTGAAACGGAACATACGTTCATTTTGGTGAACTCCTCGTCGGAGAAATGATCCACGGCTTCGGAACAGTTATTATTGTTATTGTTGGTACTATCTTGGAGAGTACCACCGTCACCGTCACTGCCACCACCTCCGCCGCTGCTCCGTCTACTTCCTTTGCTGCTCATGCACTCCCTGGTCAATGATCCGACACCACCACACATACAACACTCACACAAGCACACTTTCAACCGAAACCGAGTGTGGAGCGAAACCAAAGTACTTTTTCTTTTCTTTCTTCTCTTATGCGTTCCACAAACGTACTTTCTTTCAACTACATATTACTTATATCATTTTGCCACTGCCACTTTTCATACCATAAAGGGAGAAAATCAAAGTTGAACTCTTGGATAAAAAAATGTTACGCAGAGCTGTAGGGTTCCCGTCAGTATCGAGCGTCGGCTCAACTTTTATTGTGCATTCACTTCAATGGAAAGCGAAAATCCGTAGATTTGAGAGTTTCTTTCTGTTTTCTTCCTTCCGCTTTTACCCTTTATTGTACTATTCCATAGCGGTAGATTCTGAGTGGATATGGTCGTGGTGATAATGACAATGCACATAACTGAGGCGATATGGTGCGGTTGCACATATGTAGTACAACTATGTTATGTTCGTGTGTGTCCTTCACTGTATGTGTTCCGAAAAATGAGACTTTCTATACACACATTACAAAGTTGACGATCAAGTTCATGAAACAAGTACAACATGGAAAACGCCGAGACGCTTGCCGAGAAACGTATAGAAGTACACCAGAGAGTGTACCATAACCAAAATACACTTTACGTTTCGTACGTATTTTTTGCAAGTTTCACGAAAAAAAAGAGTTTTTTCTGGCCTGGCTGTTTTTATCTTTATGTTATCTTTGGAGAAAAAGAACTACTTGAGGTTTATTGCTGAATTTACACAGGGAAAATGTTCACTTTAGTTTCAATCAGTGCTGAGTGTGCAAAAAAGTTGAAACGGAGTAAATTGTTTTTTCTCTTTCTCCAGAAATCACGAGTGAGGTGAATGTTGGTTTGCCCCAGTCCACACAATATACGAAGAACAGGGTTTATTATTTATTTTTCGTGTAAGCTTTTCTTTTTCACTCTTTGTTTTAACGTAAAAAACAATAGGAAGCACAAAGGTTGATAGATAACGATCTTGATTTTTATGGTGGCTCCGTGCACAGTTGTGTTGTGAATAATGAATTAGTTTTTTGAATATCAGGACTTGCAAAAATTATTCAATTATTTTTATGTTGTAGAAACAAGAGAGATAAACGAGCTTGTTGCTATTTTTATTTGTGTAGTAAAGAGCCGGCGACCACCTACAATTACAATGCTTTTATTCTGTGCTGATAAACGAGACTCAATTAAGTTAACAAGACTTATTACCACACACGAACTCGCTGTTTTATTTTAAAAATTGTGTTTTTTTACTTTTAATCATCAAATCTCCGCATAAAATCAGATCAGCTCAGTTCTGATGTACACTGTTCAATTAAACTGAGTGGGTTACATGTGTTTGCAATGTAGAAAATTACACCGCTGATGCATTTACCCTGTTTAAAAAGTCTGATAATCGAGTTTTTGTCTCCGTGATTATTTATTATTTTCCACTCTTCGCGCAATCACATAAAGAGGAAGTTGATTAATTCGCGAAAATTGTTAAAATATGTAGAATCCACAATATAACTCCATTAAGTTTTAATGGCTCTATCTCTCTTGAAAAATTAGCAGGTAACGTGACGAATCTATTTCTATTCTGCACTCAATTTATTGAAACGTTTAAAAAATTCACAACCGAATTTTGTTGTTTAGTTTATAAGAAATGAAGACATTCAACTGTCTACCAGTTCTTTGCTTATATTTTTTATCAAAAGTGCCGACGGGCTACTTCCATTTCACACTGTCAGTGTCAGAAGTCAAAGCCAAGAAAATGAGGAAGGTGGAGTAGCGAAGAAAATCAGAATGACGAAGATACAGCGTTGCGTATGATTATTAAATAATCATTTATAACAAGATTGTAATCACTGAAAAATCTCTTTTTAGCTTTGAGCACTTGTTCAAAGGATAACACAGTTTAAACAGGGAAATAAAGTTGCCGTAAAAGGTGAAACCAATATTGTTATGTGATGATATAATGGTGGATTAATACGGAGGAGGAATCCAGTCACGCCTGCTGTCTTTTCCCTTTTCTTCGTCACAGTGCGAGAAAGTAAAAATAAGTGAGAAACTTGAAAAAATCTCTTTTTTTACTCCAGGAGGAAAATGTATTTTTGGTAGTGCACCGATTTTCGTTTTCTTGACTTAATGGAAATCTCTTTTCGTAGTGCTGAGCTCGACCTGAGTACAACTAGTAAGTCGTTTTGAACGCAACCAGATTGAGATGTTGTACACAATGTAACACATGTAAGAATAATGTGCTCTCTTTGCCCTGTAGCAAGTAAAAAGGAGTCGTTTTTGTTGGATCGAGCAAGCTGAGCTTGATTGCAGGAGAAAAACAGGAGCACACACACAGTGAAACGCACACTTGGGCTCAAGCAGGAGCCACACAGCAGCAGGTGTTAAGGAGGAAAAAAGAAAACGAGGAATGAATCAGAAAAAGACACGATTTTTTCTTCTTCTTTAAGAAAATGAAGAGGTTGAGGAGGAGGAGGAGAAGGACGATGTGAGCGACAAGTAAAAAAGACGCTTGTGTGGTGATTGTTTGCAAGTGCTAATGATTATGACTGCCTATGCTCGCTTCCACATATAAATGGAGAGTAAAATGTCAAGTGAACAATAGTGCAACTCTGTAATAATTTTGATATGTTCCGCTTATGTAAGGAGAGAATCTTCTGCTGATCTTTTTTCGCTCCGAAGAAAAAAAAAGGTCACGGGCTTTCTTTCCTTCCACTTCGTCACTTTGTTCCTTTTCGTTCCCTTCCGACTGACTCACTCGTCGTGTAAAGCTGAGTGAGAGGTGTAACTTCACTTGTGGCAATGGTTGTGATGATGATGATGATATTACGATGAGACAAGGATGATATTACTTACTGATTACCTACTCGCTCACTAGCTCGTTTTTGCTAGCGCACGAAGTGTCTCCTGAAGTTCGTGGCGGTTTTATTACCACACACACTCTCCTCTCACAGCTCAGAAAGTCTCACTGAAAAACGGGGAGAGAAGTGAAAAAAGATGATTTGTGTTATATGGGATGGGAGTCAAGTTAAAATGCTGAAGCTCCTCTTGCTTTGCTGCTGTACCAACTTGCTCCTGTTCGGGGTGTCTGCTGCGAGTGTAACTTCTTTTTTGTTATGTATGTTATGTTAGCTATATTATGATTGTAGTTGTTTCTTCTTCTTCTGCAGCTACCACAATGCTAAAAACTTTTACATATGTAGAAGTAGTAAATAGTGGGATGATGATGATGGTAGTACGTATGTAGTAGACGATGTAGTAGTAGTTGAGACAGCTTGTTTTATTAAGTGTTAGCTACTCGCAGAGAGGTGTTGCTCTTCGACTTGCTACAACATAACACATTCTCATCATCACGACGATGATCACGACGACGACGATGATGATGCCTCTTCTGATGTGATGCGATGATGCCCCTTTTTGCCTTTGCTTCTTCTCATTCTCTTCTCACACTCGAGAAACGTCTCTCTTCTGCACACACAGAAACACATACATCCACTTACAAAAGAGAACTGCACACAAAAATGGGTAATGTCGATATAACAATGTTATGAAATGAAAAAAGCCGTCGCTGCTGACGCTCCGCTTGCTCTTTTCTGTTCTGTGAAGGTTCGTGGTTCTGTTCTGTAGAGCTCCTTACTTTGCTCACTTTACTCCTGTTTTCCTCTTGTTTGTTTGCTTGTTGATGATGATATGATGTTAGTTAAGCTATGTGGTAGCGTACTTTGTAGTAAACACACAGTTTTGCTAGTTTGTGGAGTATTAAAAGTACGAATGTGAATGTTTCTCACTCCTAGTAGCTCTAGCTAGCTGTGGAGATATGTCCGCGTTGCACCATTTATTATTACCGTGTTGACTTTGTTACGTTGCTATGTTTTGTAGTTATGTTATATGCATTTTCCTTTCTTCTGACAGCTCACTTGGACGGATGGGTACGATCAAAATGGACAGTGAGTTATGTATTGGATAATACATGTGTTTGCATAATAATAATGTGTGTATGCGTGGAATATTGTGTTGTGACAGCAGCGGCAACCGAGAGCCAGGGCCAGAGCCAGGCTCACTTTCCATTAAAGGTCTCGCTTCTGAAACGACTGGTAGTCGCAGTCTCTTTTCGTATACAGTACCAGTAGAGAAGGCAGAAAATGTTCACGTCCGTACCTCTTCTCTTGTCAGCTCAGCTTTGTACAAAATGAGTAATTACCAGTAATCACAATCACGTTGGTTGGATGGGATTCACTTTGTAACTGTCCTCAATCCGTGGAGAAGAAAAAGAAAAGGACAGAAAACAAAAACAGAATAAAAACATTTTATTTTCTTGCATATTTACCTTAAAACGTCAAGGCTAAAATGTTAGACATGTGGTGGCTAATGGGCACTGCCCCGCACGCAGCACACAACTAATTACTCCCAAATAGTAAGAAGAGACAAAAAGCCTCGAGAAAGAGAAAATGAAACATAAGGGAAAGGGTTTCATCGTGTACCCAGTAGCTAGATTTTTCGAGATGAGATAGGATGCAAGGCAAGGCAACGTAGTGAAGTGGTAATGGGGTTTGCATGGACTCAGAAACCGAGAATGTAATTCATGTCCACGGATGATGGAAAAAACAAGTAAACCCTTTTTTCATCTGACTGGCCAGCCAACCAGTGCCAGAAATGCCATTAAGCGGCGAGCTGTCTTTTTATATAAAATGTGTGCAAGGTAAATAGTTAAAGCATACCCAATAAACGATTTACCATTTACCATTATTGACTGGAAATAAATAAATGCCACCAAAGAAGACGCGATAATAAAAAGCCGAGGAATGCGTGTATTCTATTCAACAAGAGCGGATTCGATTTTATTTTATTATTAAACCTTTTTAACTATTAACGTTTAGTAGCGGTGTAGCATGTTTTCACAATATAACTAACACGCAAGAAGACGCAATTCAATCGTCGAAATGGAATGGAATCGAAAAAGATTGCGTTTGCGACGAAAGGGAAAATATAATACATTAGATAATAAGCTAACTAGGTATCTAATGGAACATTTGTATGTAAGGGAGGCAATATAATGACTAGATGGCGATGATTAAAAAGGTATTTATGTTAGTCAGTAAAATAAGAATCCTTACTACTGTTTTTCCATGTAAAGCTTCTTCTACGCTCTGTTTCTCCGAGTTATTTTTCTGGCGGAATTGGCTAGGAAGATGGATATACTTTGAATTCGAAATCTAATGTTTGTTGTGTGTGCACTCGATGATATTATTATGGATGTGATGTGCTGTTGATAATAATGTTGTTGTCGGTTCTCACTCACTCACTCACTCCTGCTTTTTTACTTTTAGCTTGCGGATACGTACTTTGTTTTGTACTCGTACATTGTTGGTTAAAGCGATTTAGGCAAAGCTGTTGAGCAGGCTGCACGGTTGGACTGGGGGGAGGTCAGACTTTGGAATGGTATTATCAAGCGCATATCATACCAAAGCGTAAGAGAAGAGGAAGGACCAAAAAGTATAAAGACCAGCCGAGCCGTGGTTTTTAGCAGACGAGATGAGATGAGATTTAAAAAAAGAACACTTTGTTCAAAATATATTTTTTACATGGAAAGCATTAGCAGAAGCAGGGAAAAGGAATAGTAAAGTAAAAACTGCTTACTCGAGTTAAGTGGTTGGTTACTTACTTGTTAACAATGCAAAGTATACACATACGATACAATATTGCTTGGCTTGTTTCGATCATGTTTCCCTTGTAACGCTACTCCGTAGTCGTAGTTCGTATCAAGTGTGATCAAGTATTACGAGATGTTATATGATTCTGATGACGATGACGATCATCGCGTTGATAATATTAAAGAGTTGAGAGGAGAAGAGAGTGATGCTGACGGTGATGTGTTTTGATGTGGTGATGGTGATCTGATGTGATATGCTTTTATGATGAAAGGAGAGTTCCACTTACAGACTTGGTAATCTTCTTCTCGTCTCACTTTGTCCAACACATCGATCAGGAGTACACAATGTGTGAAAAAGAGAGATTGAGAAGAAGGGGTGGACCTTAGCTTCTGTTGTTAATCGGGGGAACATAAAACAGTAGAGCACTGCTCCAAAGAAGACGAAACGCCGTGTATTCAGAAGAAGCGAATATTGTATGTGAAAGAGAGATTGTATTGGTTAGACACAAAACAAACCGTCACCGCAACACAATTTTTTTGGATCAGGCCAGTCCCATTTCAGTCGTCATTTGTTTAAAAGCATTAAAAGTACTTGAACGTTTATATATTAAACAATATGTATAAAAATGGCTTGAGGAGAGAAGTTCATCTTTGCCGTTGGCCGTGTGATGTGACTACAATATATTGGTCAATATTGCTTTCATCTTTCATCTAATTAATTAGCTCGAGTCGCAAGTTCATCTAATGAATGATATTATCAAGATTTACGTACAAGAATTCATCGGGTGGCGCATCCTTTAATTAGTAAGTATCAACTGATAATTAAACAATAGTTAATAGAACATGAATGTAAAATTACAAAAAATGCGCGTCAACTTTTCTGGTAATTGCAATGAAAAACATCATTTTCTTTCAGTATTTTCTTTTGGATTGATTTATGGGCTGCTACCACTCTTTACTTTACATTTTCTTGTTCACACGAGCTGGTTACCTGCATAAATATCTGCATGCAGTAGGTGGGCAGTGCACTCATACACAGTCCGAGTCCACGGAAAGAATAAATCCAACACAGATTATTGCCCATAATGTGGAGCTCTTGAACCTGCTCTGCTCATTCACGAAATTCCTCTCCGTAGATGTTAAGAACAAGCTTTTCAAATGACATGAGAAATTACTTAGTATTTTTGCTAAATACCAAAAAAAGATGAGATTGACTTTTGAAAAGACGAGAAAACTTACTTTCTACCTTAAAATGCCTATACAAAGCACCCTAGAGCAAAAAAAGCAACATTTTGTACAAAAAATCGGAACCTAAGTAATGTTCATGTAAAATCTTGTTTCACGTGCTTGCTTACACAAGTAAAGTTAACGTGGAAGAGTTAAATAGATGTGTGCAAGGAAGCACAGCTCAGCTCTGCACATCAGTCACCTTCTTTCAAGTCTAGTCTAAAAAGCTGTTCATGTTTGTAAAACGAGTTCTTTTCTAAAAGTCCATGTGTTTCAATTTTCCTTTCTTTTAAGTCAATGTTTTTTTTTGTTAAAATACCCATGGACAAGACGCGGACGCAAATCAGTATGTAACATAATAAATATAACATACAATACATATCCCTGGAAAAGCGAGCAAACTTTCTTTTTGGTTTTTCACTTTTGTATTTGCATGTATGCATTTTGTTTCAGTCATGTCATGTTTGTTACATTTCAATGTGCTATACATATTTTTTACTTTGCTATACGAGCAAAGTTAACTTAGTGAAACTTACTTTTAGCGTAGCATCGTTCTATGGCATTAGTATTTTACTGCTTACATAACATGCCCATGTTCCAGAAAAGTTTGGTCATCGTCATCAAATCATCAACTCAGCAGAACAAAAACATGACAAAGTAAAGAAACCAACTTTTCTTTCCTATTACCAATTTATATTAAGTAGGTTAGGCATAGTAAAGTCAGTTTCAGCTCTCAGTTTCCCAGTTGACTTTTCTGAGTGAGCACTGAGCACGCAACTTAAAAAAGGTAGTAAAAATAGTCATGCATGTGTTTTCCTATTGTGCTTACTCCTTGTTACATCTACAATGCATTTTCGTGATAAAGGGGAAAACATGACGGGAAATGGAGAAACTTGCTAGTTGCTGCTCTACTCGATCCGCTCACTCACAATTTTTGTTCCTTGTTGCATTTTATTACATCACAAAATGGATTGGCTCTTGGCTCGGTTTGGTTTAAGCTGCTCCTGGAGTATTGTGTAATGTTGAGTAATGTCGCTACATGTGTTCAAAGGGTTCAACTCGCTCTTTTCCAACAAACAATGTACAACAATGTACACCAAAATAATATGTTATATGTTAGTGTTCAGTGTTCGTTCATAAAGTAAGTAGAAAGCAGAGGCAGAACCGTAAAACACCAGGTAAAAAATCCTGTGTGTGTGTAAAGCATTACTGACTACACACACAAGCTTTTTGTATTCATCAACACGATCATCGCTCGTCGTCATCATCATATCAGTCACTTTGTAAAAGTGGTGGGTACCGTCTACGACACATGTTTAGCCATGTAATGTTAAACTGTATGGAGAAGGTGGAACAAAGCTGGAGAAAAAAGAACGCGAAGCAAGCGAATAGAAGGAAGGACGACGTCGACGCAGCAACTGAATTCCTCTCTGTGGTTACTTAACAAAGCTAGCTGCAATTTTGAACTTACCGTTTTCCATTCTATTCACTCACTCCACTCACTCACTTGATTCTTTTTTCTTCCGCTGGAGAGAGAGAAAAGGATTGTGTTCGTGCTGTGTAGTCACTCGTCATTATTATCATTTCAGCATGTAAAGCCAGAAGAGCATAGCTGGAGCATGGAAACACAACACGACCACAGTAGTCGTTCCCGTTGCACACTGTTACGTTACAGTTACTTATGTGTACAATGCTCTTTTTACAACACATTTTTTACGAACTTTTCCGTGTGTGTTTTGTCGGGTCGCGGATGCTAAATGGTGGGAACAGGCATTTTTTGGCCAATCATAATCATGTCTTTTTTGTGAGCGAACAAAATATCTCTGTAATGTAGGTAGAGAAGAGTTCACCCAGAAGCTTTACTTTGGGGAAATTCTGGATACTTAGCTCAACCGACTCAGGTCTCCACTCTGCACAATGCGCTCAAGTCTCTGGCTCAAGCAATTCAGCAAAGTGATACATGGACACGCGAATAAAGGGGATGGCATATAAAATGATAATACATTGCGTAACTTATGTATTTTAAATGGCGTTTGTGTGTGCTCGAAAGAAAAGAGTGAAACTAAAGAGAATCCTTTCCTCATTTGTGCTATCACATCGCGCGCACATTCTTTCCAAAAAGTTGTCTCAAGGGAACGTAACTACTGAGAAAACAGGAGTTCGCAGAATCATTTTTCTTCTTTTTCTTCTGAGCTGAGCTGAGGCGTCTCATCTCTTTTCTCTCTGAAACATTTTATTCTAGCAAATAGAGAAAAAAGGAAATAATGTCTGAATTGCATTATTACCACATTTTTCTACACCATTCAACATTACATATTACTTTAGTGTAGTACAATACAAATAAGCGGAACAACATTGTTTTTACACTTTCAGAGCTCGGAGCATCTTCTCTGGCATGTCTGCATGTCAGGACAAGAATAAAGGAGCGAGCAGAAGCTCTGAGCAAAAGACAGTCCCAGAAGCAGTTTTCTTCTGCTTAGTGGATGAATAGATGGCTTTATTATAATATAATGCAATGTGCGCCAGCGATATCATAGCTCAACTCAGCTCAACTGCTCCACGAGCGAACTCAACTTTGCTACTAATGCTCGCATAATATGAATCTTTTCTGTTCTGTGGTAATGCTTCTTGATATGCTCAGCTCAATGAAACAGAGTCAAGTGACTACTGACTACTCACACTTTTTTCTCCTCTTCTTCATAACACAACGTAACGTTACATATGTAGTGCGTTAACATATAAAACATTATTGCCCACCAGCAATATGCTCACAATGTATCACATCACTATTATTATTAGTTTAGTATACGCTTGTACATATTTAGTTGGTTTGGTTGGCTGACGGGGACTCGGCCCGCCTCCTTCTTGCTCGCGAGATACATCCTGAGATGGTTATGCTCCTTTTTGTTACACTCCCTTGTACAACCCATGTTTTTGCCCTTGCCATCCCTCACCAACATGTCAATCAATAACACTTCCCTTCTCTCTCTCCTCTCTTCCTCTCCTTTTTCCACCTCTCTCCTCTTCGTATTTTAATAATCATCATAATAAGAGAAGAAGAGTGCGCGTAATACATTTCGACAATGCTACTTTACTTTTCTTTCACTAGCTTCAACAGCTCCACTTTTCCTATCTCTTCCCTTCTCCTGCCGTCATTCCCGACTCAACTCTGCTACAATGAACAGCTTCTCCGGACAATGATAATGATAACAAGGAAAGAAGCGCTTTTACACCGCAAATAAAACACACGTTCGCATCATATAAAGTGGAGCCACTCAAACTCAACTCATCTCCTTCATCATCATCAGCAGCATGATCATCATATCATGCGTCTTTCCTTTCGTCTTCGTTGTCGTATCGTCGTGTGTCCTCAAGTAAATCAGTGAGTGACTGAGTGAGTGAACGAGCAGCGCGGCCAGATTTCCGACGATATTTCGTTTCATCCGGAATATATTAGTTTCTGTCTTACTAGTATATTAGTTTGACTTGAATAATATTATATTATATTATAACCTCTTTCATTTCATGTCTGCCACCTTCTTCTCATCTCAACCTCAACAACTTTATCATCATCGTCATCGTACTCATCATTTTCCCTGGCTCACTCATTCACTCACTCGCTGTGTACATTTCCTACAGACATAGCTCATTTTCACTCCCGTAACGTATTAAATATCGCTTGATATCATTTCTCTGCGTGGTAGACAGGGTAAACAATGTAAGAAAGAACTTGGGGCTTCATGGCTTCACTTTTCGTGTAGAAACAACAAGAGATACATTGCTGCAGAATGTAGTAGCGTGACATTATGAGCTGATGATGTTGACGATGATGATGATGATTGAGATTTTCACAGGATCACTTCTTGTCGTCACTCATGTGTAAACTGAAGTTAAAACGCCATTCAAACAAATCTCTAATAATAATATCAGAAAAGGGATTACGGAGACGATGAACATCCCGATGAAGAGTGTGAATTTTCAGCTGAGATGAGCCCTGCTCTGATTTTTTGAAAACTCAACCAGGAATGAGTCACTTTGTTAGCACAAAATCTTTTCCTTTCAGCAGTCATTGCCAATATGCCAATCGAGCAGTCAATTGTATGCTTTTCACTCGCTCGCTCACTCATAGTCAACTTTTCTATTTACATACATCAAATCACATCATCATGCATCTATCGCTTTAAAATGGAAACACAAAAATGAATCCGATGATGGGCTACTTAGTTAGGGTGTTGTGATAGTGGATGCTGTGGTGGCTTGTCTTCAGTCACCCCAGAGCCTCTCCTCAACGCAAGATCAGATACAAGAAGTGAAGAGCAAGTCGCGTCGACTGCGACTTGGAGCTACGAAGATGTGTCGAAGATGTGAACTATGCTAAGCTCATCTTATGCCGTCTTTTCATTTTCATTCCTTTCTTAACCATTTTTCCGTCCCTTACGAAAGTTAAATAAATTCTTATCTGGAAAATTGCATTCATTTCTTTAAACGTTTCCATAAAGTACCAACTTTCATTATTACCGTCGTTCTTAACATTTCAGTCACTTTGAAATTCCCATTTTCCTTGCCTTCGTCTGTTCGTTGCTCGTCCCTTTCTTTTTGCTTTTGCAACATCCAATATGTATTGTATATGTAATGTAGTGTAATGATATGAGTGTCAATGTCGTTCGCACAAATGTCTCATGATCAGCGGAGATAGGAGAGGAGAGGAAAGGAAGATATGAAAATCTCTGCTTTTCAATGGCCAACTTAAACTGAAAAGGAAAATCTCGACCTCTCTTTCTCCCATGTCGTGTAAATAGTCGTCGGAGTCATTTTGAATGTTTGAATGAATGAAAATACGATAATATAATATGCAATGTAATGGTAATAGGCACACGACATAGAAGACGACGAAGACTTCCAAATGGCTTGTAATACTAAAGAAATCTAACCAAACGATTTTCTCTTTTTTCTCGTTCTCGTTTTAGAAGAACAGAGAAGCAAAAAATGCACAACGCTTTTATTTCGCTTTTATCTTTGAATATGGAGATTCATTTGCAGGTTTCGGATACATTCAAAACTCATCGTTTTCATTTTTATGAAAAAATCTCGAAAAGGTAGGCAGTGTAATAAGCATAATAATAAAAATAATACTGCAAGAAAACGACTATTCCACACTCAGTCGAATTCATAAGAGAACACATCAAAGAGAAAGGAAAAGATATTGCCATTTTGTAAAGGGCATTCTTTTCTGGGGAAAGAATGCAATGCTCTTTTGTGAGAGTGACACAGGGTCGTGCCATAAAAAGAACTATATTTGGCCGGAAGATGATGTCAACCGATTCGTTTTCTCATGAAGAGAAGAAAGAAAAAATGCAATGCCTTGGATGGCAATGGCATAGTTGTGTTACTGATGATGATGTGATACGAAATGACTACCTATTCTAGTACCGTTTACTTTTATACCCGAACAAAAAAATAATAAAGACGAGAGTGTGAATGGAAAAGGGGGGAAATTGTGAAGAAGTGGAGATAGAAGTGGAAGAAAATTGTATGAAGAAAGAAAAAAAATGCTACAACTTTTTCGTGGTTTTCCTTGGAGCATCCAAAGGAAAAGGAAAGTATGAAGGACCAATATAAGATAGAACATGGAACAAGTATAAAAAGATCACTTGCACAAAAACCGACATGCACTTGAATGGTTGTGGTAATAGATGAAAAGCATTATTATTGCAAAAGATAGGAGCGTAGCATACCATATAACTGTAGAAGATGTTGGAAAGGATAGGTTGGAAAAATAAAGTTGATACGAGGGCAGTTTTCTGTTAATGTCAATGAAAAAGAGAAGCAAACAAGGAAGCAAGCGTTCCGAAAAATGTTCATGATGCTTTTGTTAGATTGGATTTTTTTCTGAAGAAAGAGAGCTAGAGCCATATTATTATTATGTGTACTATCATTGTAAGTAGTGGCCGTGTTGATATGTTGTACACACTGTGTGTACATTGGTGTAAGTTGTAGTGCCTGCACTAGTTATAATAGGCATTTTTGTCGTTGTCATTTTTTGTTCGGGTAGTAGCTAAAATCTCATATCTAACCGAAAGATTAATTCTCTTTTATGTATTGTGTTGAGGAAAGTCTCTTGCAT
>VYYJ01001345.1:0-32204 GCA_021029165.1 Cyphoderus albinus | reverse complement strand
ATGCGTGTACTAGTTTATTCATCCAACGTATCAGTAGTCCCAGCGGATGCTATACACTTTCAGCACTAGTTTGTGCTTTTTTCAGCTCTTATACGTATGTTAAGTAAGTAGAACCACCCAAGAACAACAAAAACCTAGCTTAAATAAACAACTAGAACGAAAGAAAATCCCTGAAACTTTAATTCACAAAATAAGCATTCAAAGCTGAGCAGTGAGACAAACTTTTTTCTTTTCCCCATTGCACACAGTGAAACTTACAATTATGTTGTTTTATACATTATGAGTGTAGTATGTGGCTGGTTTTATGCAGTGAGTGTTATATGCTCAGAAATGAAACGAGCATTGTAATTGTGATGATAGTAATCACGATAATGTTTTCCTTGCAACTTCAACTTTTTCTTTGCTTTTAAGTACCTTTTTCTCCGGCCATAAAGTGCATAAGACAGACGAGCACGCAGTGCAACATTCTTCATCCATGAAGCGAGTCTTTGAAAAATCCCCTAAAAATATGGTGTGTGACTTACTGGTTAACTAACTACCTCTAAGCTTTCTCCTTTAAAGTTTTTTTTTTCGTTTCTTTGTCAGCGAACTTTGTTTTCAAAAGGAAAGATTAAAACTCAGCGGGCTCAACTTGGTTTTATCCTGGGACAACTTAAAAAGTAAATATACTGCGTGTTTGTTTGGGAGAGAGCGGATGTACAAAAAAGACATAATGGAGAGTCAACGCAACGACGATAATCCAAAACGTTCAATGATAATTGCAATTTAGAAAAGAAAATTTCGATTATCAGCGAAATTTTTGGATTAGCATCGTTGTGTTGACTCCTCCTATTATGAGCAAAACAAGAGATGAAAACGAACAAATGTTTTGTCTGCAAGTTGTTTCTCTGAAAAAGTTTTTTCTCTGCACACTTTCAGCCAAATATAACCAACTGATGTTCACTGTCTGTTCAATGATTAGTCATAGTCATAAGTATGGTTTGGTAGCAAAAAATCAAGAAAAGGCTTACCATTTTAAAGAAAACTTGATGAATGTTGTGAAAAGCCCATACTAACTTAATAGTACTTCCTAGAGCGTAACTTACCAAAAACGTAAGGTAAAGCGAATTCGTCTAGTATTCAGAATACTCTGAGATATTGAAGAAGATGCAAAAGTTAAGATAATAGGTTACTTTTATTGTAGGGAAAGTATATCCACTTGTGTTCAGTGTGTAAAAGTTGGTTTTGTGTGGAAAGTTGGTTGATTGTTACAAAATGGACACAACCAAAGGTCCATTGCATGATTTTCTTTCGTTTGCGTATTCCTACCGAAACTAGTACTCTCGTATTGAGGGAGTGGCATTGATCAAAGAAAAACCACATGTTGTGATGACTTAAATTGTGAAAGTGGTGGGAAAATGGGAGATAGACGAGGGAATGGATGGTAATTTGATTTTATAAGGTACTTTCACTCACTTCGCTCAACAGCAGTTGAGGGAAATAGATGTACAACTTGGAGCCCACTGCTGTTGCATTACTAGATATTCTGGGGAGAAAAGGGGAAAATGAAGTAACTTCCCGACAGTCCATTCACAGTCCGATGCCTTTGATTCTTAAAAAAGTAAAGTAGCAGCGTAGGCGCATATAATATATGAGACGGAAACACAAGTATCATCGTGCAACTTTACCCTTGAACAAAGTCTGTAGTCTGCATATTACATAGTGCGGGTGTGCATAAGTTCTTACGATATTGTAAGTACATTAAAACCATTTGCACGATGAAGATGGCATGACTCTATCAAATTACTTTTTTCCTTGAACAACTATTTACAATTCACAATTGCTTCTTTTTCCTCTCCTCTCTTCCTGCATACTAGTTGGGCAAGGGTAAATATTATGGCTGTAATAAAAATTGGTGGAATCATGATTACTCGCAAATGGAGTATTTAGGGATAAAATAAATCATCTTGTTCAACCGTAACCTCTTATGTAGATGTGAAGGTGCAGTTTCAAGTGTTTGTGTAAAGTTGTGCAAAAGTTATTTCTCCATTTACAGTTGACAAAGCATAATGCACTAATTTTCATACTCTAACTGTTGTTCATTCAATTCATCAAAGTGATATTAGGAGTAAATGTAACCAGGTATAAGTATAGCATAACAGGCAGATTTTAAAGGTACGTACCACGCGCTAAAGGTCTGGCATCAAGGACTTCTATGCCCACGTTTTGAAATTAGAGACTCTATAATTACGCTAGCACTTGCAGCAGCTTAGTACATTTCACTATCTTTTAAGTCAAGCAACGTGAAAATCTACTTTTCTGAGAACATCAAATTATATGTATAATGACACAGTAGTGTATTAACTACTTGACAGTTATTGGACGACGACGGCGCAACTACTTATCCTATACTTTCGCTTTCACTTCTCATTTTACCCGTTTCGCAACCGATGTTATCATTGTAAGGGGATGGTGCTATCAGAAATGTAAAATCTCTAGAAAGAGACGCCGTAGTTTATTTCAGGTCTGAATCGTTGTCTCCGGTAGCAGACAAAAATTGTGAGTGTCTAACAGTGCTGCATATTTTACTTTCCTCGTCCCACCTCGTCCTACACTCACTTTGAATTCCTCAGCCGAGCCGTGAAAGTAAACGCCAAGTAGGTACGTTACTTGTATTGAGGCCGGTTTTCACACAAACGGTATACCAATCGTCGGTAAAATTTAGTCCACAGTGCGAGCAGTGGCAGAAGAAAAGATAAAAAAGGAAATCGTCTAAAATGCTCAGTTATCACCTTTTACGGTGTTACGATCTCTATCAATGCAGGAAATTACCCGTCTTTTCTTTTCTTACCTTTTCCCTTTTGATAGCAGCTTTTCTCCTCTCCTTCCCCTCGTTTTCGGCACATTATTCTTCCATGGCCGTACTCCGAAATGGTTACAAAAAAGTTTTATATAAAAAATGCTTTTGTGCGAAGTGCGTCGTCAATAAAAAGTTTTTGGACAAAATATGAGTGGCATCGACCACCAGAGCACCCGGTGGAATGCCAACAATAGTGTTAAGTACATTTACTTCCAACGTTAAATACGGTTGTTCTTTTCTTATTCAATCCAGTTTTGTAAAAAGCTAATAAGTCATGAAGTGGGAATTGCCCGTACTTTTTATACTTTTAGGGGGAAATAAACGCATGTATAGAGGTATGTGATGTTTATAACGTAAGTATTTCCGCTTAGGAGCTGGTGTAATTATTATAACTATTTAACCACAATGGTCACGCGAATTTTTGCTTAATTTTTGGAAGATCTGAAATAAAATTCGTGACAGTGGACACCAAGATCGAGAATTTGGTGCCTGCGTCATCAACTCCCAGTTTATAAGCAGATACTAGAGGAGAAAGACCTATACGCCTACACAAATGTAAAATTGCACAGATAAACGATAAAGGTTTCTTCCTGAAGGATGTGTGTAAATTTAACCAAGATATTATTTATATTTCGGTCAAAAATATGAATGACGTATGTAAAGTAGAATGGGACTCAACTGAGTTGTTAAAATTTCAGAAGCATCATACGAACAGGAACCTGCTTTTGATTACTCTCAAGAGAGCGGTAGCTGCAAATGAAAGTTGGACGAAGGAGAGTCTCGTGCTGCAAAATTGGAGGTGCGATCGCGCTACATGTTGTGAAATTAACAGAAAGACGATTTTGTTTTCTTATATATCGTCAGGCACCGCGATGTAAATTACTAATCAGAAAAACCAACGTAAAGTAAAAATTCTTGGAATTCGAATGTTATATGATACAGGTTACAATTTACAATTCAGTTTGAGAGGCCTCTCTACTACAGAGGTTGTGCATTATTGAGAAGCTCAATGAGTAGAGAAGACACTCGCAAAAGAGAGGAAAACATAATATTTTACATTTTGGTGCTGATAAACAGAAGTTGCAAAGGTGCTGGACTTTATAAACAAACCCTGTTTCACTTTTGTGGCGAGGTTTTGCAAAACGTAAACTAATAATCAGAAAATAAGCGGAAATGATGAACGAGTAGAATTTGCAACAGAGAAAGGTAGTCGTTGACAAATAAACTAAATAATTGACTTTGTAGATTGAAATTGTACATTGCATATGTAGCCATAAAATATGGAAATTTTACACCGGTAGCATTATGTAAAGTCTACATATATATAAGCAAATGTATAAATAAAATCACCCGAAAGTGCAAAATATTAGGCTAGGCTTAAGGGGTTCTGTTAGAGTGCAGATTTTCCAATTTTTGTAGGCATTTTTCCACCACAAATTGATCCAGATTTTAAATGGAATATTTTATAGGTGTGCTTTTTGAATGAAATCACGTTCGACATGTGCGTATAATGGATACACTATAATAAAGTGAGAAAAACATAACCCTTTTACTTTCAGGAAAAATGATTATAGAGTAAATAGGGGGCAAACAGTTATCTTTAACGGGCAAAAGCTGAAATCTATCTGTCCATGAGCTGTGTACATTTGAAGACTATACCCGGATCCAGACTGTCTCCACGGATTGCCACCAGCCGCAAAAGTCATTACATCCCAGCAAAAACCCCATTTAATCAGTACGGTAGTTAACTGGAATTGTTCCTGTAACCTCAAGCCGCGTATTTCTTTCATGAAAACCTGCATGGTTATGTATACTGTATGATGCATCCAGTTCCCGGTGGCCATTCACCCACCTACGGCAAAGGAAAAGATTTGTTAAAAAGTATTTCATGAGATAGAAGAACAATGAAGACGCATTCCATTCTCTTTTCACTAAACGTTCTCTTTGCTCCCTCCTTATGAGAGTAGTATCTTTACTTTTTTGTTCAGGTTATGTACCAAATTTTGAGGAGGGTATGTATTTACTTGTTATTAGGTTGAGGGCAAATTGAGTGCCTTTTCTCGTTTAGACCACGCAGTGTTTATAATGGTAGCGGAGAGAAAACAATTGGGAGGGAGACGCTCAGTCAACCAAAGCGATAGTACACTGATAGCCGGTCAAGTCAAGCCGATCCGAACCAGAGCCCACTTATTTTATGCAGTTTCATTATGTTGGAATCATCTCGCACTTTCCTATTCCGAAGAAATAAAGTGTACAGAGTGAGCAATTTTTCAAAGTTAAATGTATCGTTTACTGTTTCTGTCGCACACCACGACAAGCAAGAATATACGCGGCTTCGTCAGCGCTACCAGTTGACAAGGACATAAATGGAAGGGAGAAAGTAATAGACACCGTTAACAATATGCAAGCATTCTAGCGCAGTACGCTGACACTGTGCAAACACACATATCGGATTTAAACATATTATGCGGTCAGAGAAAACGGCTTTAGGAATTCAAGTAAATGGATGAATGAATTGAATGCTGTTCTCTTAAGCACGTTCATTTCTCAGCTGTTAGTTATGGCTCCTGCTAACTCTCGTCTTCCTTCCTTTGTTACTTTTCTCTTGCGTTCCGGAAAAGTGGTTGAGGTGATAGGTCTGCCTGGATCTTTGTTGGTTTCTTGTACAAACAAATACATGACTACGCTAAACGCAAACATTAGTCTACTTTCTCGCATCATTTTGTTTCCTCTCACACGAGCTGCAGTGCATTCCCCTTTCGTTGCGTTCCTTCAAGGCTAATTCCATTTCACCACTTTCCACGAATGTTAAAGCGGGATCTAAAAATTTAAGCAGAGAGATGCAGATACAAATTGTACAAAAACGGGATTCTTTTGTTATATTTAGGTGACGACAACCGTGAGAGCTCTACCAGCAGAAGTGGCTCGCAGTTTTTTAAACAGTGAATTGTACACCGCATAATGCTTTTAGCAAATAAATACTTATCCGCTTTGGGTAATGAGACACAAACTAATCTTTCGGCGGATTTATATTAGCACTTTCGAATTGTACGCTGTCTGCTTTTAAAAAGGACATCTCGGACTCGGACAGACGTCTTCGTCTTAAACCCAAACAATAACACTTACATGTGAAGCTTAGCTCACATTGCAAAATCAAGTAAGGCGATGCACTTGGCTTCCATTACGTATTTTGGACTTACCGTTCTGGGGATTCTGTGTAACGAATTTCTAAAAGAATGTTTTAGTAAAAGATTTAATACTCACACACAATAAATGTTCATAAAGTGGTTGTTATTTCATAGGATCCGGTCGAAGGAAAATGTTCCAGCACCTTAGAATTACTTTCTCCGTGTATTCATTTCATTCTCAAGTGCTTTGTACCCGTAAAATAGCTTTTCCTGCAATTACCGTGAGTATAACATCTATAACAGCTTGGAAGATATTTAGAGAAAAGGTCCTTAATGGCCTCTGTTGATAGATTGTCTCATCTTTACTTTTATGTTGAAGCAAAATTATATAATAAAGGAATGTTAATTCTTGGCTTGAGACACACAAAGCACCGTTTGAATATATATCTTGGCTAGTTTAGAATTTTAACTCATTTATCTTTACAATTTTACTGTAGATGACATTGGAACAAACAACTTAATATAATCTTTCGCTAGATTAGTTTAGCTTCACCGGAATATTGATCCGAAAATGGGAAAATGTCCATCGCAATTTCCTTTCCTAACCATTGAATTTAGTGTGTCTAGTCGTTTCTCAATCCGAAAGAACTAGACTTTCAAGGTTTTTGTACATAGGAATAGAAGGAAGAAACTGGTATAAGAAAATGGTTAAAATGAATTTTGCTACTGCTTTATACTGATAATCTGTAAGGAATTTGTTTGAGACATACACCCACTCACCAGTCAACTTGACTGAATATATTCAAATTGAGTTTAATTTAGCAAAGGACGGAACTAAATCAGAAATGAGGGTAGGAAATCGAACACTGAATACTTCATTTTTCTCTCAGATACTTCGAGAACGCTATGCTACATCTTTTATATGACACATGAACTTGCGGGTTGACAATTTGGCATAGTAGTTAAACCTCACAAAGGTTATTCTGAAATGCCGTGTTTTTAGAAAAGAACTAGTATTTAATAGACCGCATAAGACAAAAAATTAGAAAGCAGGGAAGATGCGGACAGTTTTATATGGGATGTACGAGGGAAGAATAATTCTCAGTAAAATAAAATGACCAATCTCTCCAACCAATAGAAGCTTTGTGAACGGCATGTGTCGTACCGTGACTTTCTTATGATTTTTCCCGAGGTTCAAGGAACTTCTCTCCTCATTTTTATTCTATTCGAATACCATTATAATCCTCCGGATATTCCAATTCTTTATTTTCTTTTTGCCGCATCCGCCTCCTCTAATAAAAAAGATTCCGGTGAATATTACGTACTCTTTTAAAAACCAACTTTTTTGTTGACTCTGTGCGTACCTAACACGTAGACATAAGAGTTAGCTCCCGCTCTGACACTGTCAATATAAATTGGGCATGTAAACACATACAATTTTCTGTACATCAACTCCGTTTTACCTTCAGCTTAACATTCCCTCCGACTTGGTCTAGGCAATCTGCTTCCGATATTCTGGACAGTAGTAGCAGCTGCAGCAATACCACACATGTGCATGCAAAAAATCTTCATCGCCCGAGAGTAACAAGACGAAAAGACTTTAAGAAGCTCTTTTGTCTTCTAAGAAACGAACCGAAAGCGGCTCTCGTTCCTCTTTCCGCTCTTATTAAATGGACACTTATAGAGAAATCAAACAATGAAAATATAATAGAATTACACATTGCTGCAATAAAAATGAGATTGAATCTAGCGAAATGCCCAAAAAGATGATAACTTTGTGGTTTGGTGTATTTTCTTTCGGAAGGAAATCATCACTTATACAGGTTAGTTTAAAAGTATAGAGAAGTTCTGTGCGTAATAAAAGAAATATTGGAGTAAAGGCAGAAAATATGGAAAAGTGTGGGGCAAGTGGCTTTACTTCAGTGTGCTGGCCAATGTTTTATCTGTCCTAAAACCTTCAGTGCAATCACAGTAGAAAATCTCAATTTTGTAGTATAAAGGGTGAAATAGCTTGTCGTTTATAAATGGTTTATAAGTAGTTGGTTTTAGTCTACTATAGTTATTACGTTTTATCTGGAAAATTTAGAATTGCTGATTATATTATAAACATTTCAATTTGTGTTGTAGAAGCATCGGTGCAGATATGGATTCGGATACATTGTGAAGACGAACAGTTATAAAATTAGTTGAACATTCATGTTTTTAGTTACAAATGGCATGCGTATAATTAAAAAAATCGGTGGATATTTTTTTACTAACCAATCAAATGTAATTTTAAAAATTGATAAAAATGCTTTGAAAATAAACTATTATAACAATGCCAGCAAATCCTCAATTCCAGTGACTCTCTCCAACTATGCATTGAATGCACATTAGTCGTTAAATAGGCAAGTCCTCGAATCAAATCCGCTCGTGCAACCACAATTTTAAAGTAATCCATTCAAAGTTAAAAGTATTTTATACACACTAATTGAGTTAAGCAGAAATTCGCTTGAAATGCTATGTTTTTGAATAGATACATATGTGCATTAAAATGTCACTGGTGCGATATTGCCACGTGGGATTATATGGGTTTCCGAGTACAGACAATTCCCTTGACGCATATTATGAACGGTCTTTTGTACTAACCACGTGGCATGTTCTCGCCAGTGAGAATTTTTTTATCTTGATATGAATGTTCTTGCCGAATTAATATTTATCACAAAGTTCCAACATAAACTTTATAAAATTGTCTTTCAGTAAAAGAAGTGAAGTATCGGCGAGAATGTTCAAAGCGAGAACATTCACATCAGCGAAAGCATTCATAGCAGCGATAACATTCGTAACAAGATACAATTGTCTCATTAGCGAGAACGTGTCACGTGGTTAATAAAAAGATTTGTTCATAATTTGCTTCTGGAGAATTGTCCATTGGGGGTGTTGTCCTAAAAACGTGAGTTTCTCCTTGAAAGATATGACCTTGACTTGAGACTATCTACCGAGGGCATCGTACACGCTTCTCCGAGAATTTACTTTGCTGGGTTTAGTTTGCTTCTCTGAACCTGTAATCTTTATACTTTTATATTTTCTGTTATGGGTGGGGAGATTCAGAAGAGTGAGTTGACAATGTGCAATGAAATCATATCAGTGATAGACGAAAACGAGGAATGATTTTAAGAAGGGTTAAGTTAATTACGCACATTGAAAGACGAACCTCAATAGGATAGAATAAATGGAGGCTATATATAAGAACGATATACAATCAAATGTCACATAGATACAAACCTGTAGGTTCCTCAATATTTATATACTGCTCAGGCTGTTCTGTCGGTTATTTTAGACTGATCTGAAACAGAACCCAAAAATGGCGTATCCATCTGTACGTATATATATATCCATATATTGTCCATTTAGTTAATAAATAATCAGCTGCCAAAGTAGTAAAAAGACCAATATCATTAGTGTCCGATAGTTTTTACTGTTAAAGATGGCTTATATACTTAATTTGAAAAGTATGTTGTTTTAACTCTACCTTAATTTCCTCAAACTCAAAATTGCCACGAGCAGATTTCAAAAGAACGCTTGGGTCATTGGGTACACAGGATGCTTTTAAGTAGATACGTACATATGTATGTATGGTATATTTGAGGGACTTGAATTTCAAATAATAGTCCATTATTTTCTAAGTTTGTTAGAGCATCTTTTCATTCTATTGAGAGTTAGAAACTTTTCGACGTTTCAAAATGCTTAGATTCAATTATTAGCCAGTGAATTCTTATGCGCTTGAACATATCATATTGCTGATCAGAAAAGATTTTGTCTGGCATCCTGGATTGCGAACCGTTTTATTGATTGCTTTTTCCGCATTAGAGAAGGCGAGGTGTCGTCTTTTAAAATTGAAAGAGGAAATGTCAACACCTAACAAATCGACAGTTAGAATAATTTTAAATGTAGAACTGTAGAGAACGGTTTGTAACAACATTAAACCAAAATCCGAAAATAAATTCTGTGTTTACAAATAATCTAATAACATTGACTTTTCTGAGACAGCCGCATTCAAAATGTATGTATCTTGGGGCCATTTCTGAGACAGAATCTTACTGCATTTCTACTTAATTAAAATGTACGGTTCTGACTCGTGTTTACAGTATTTGCAAAATTAGTTGTACAGATATAGGAATAAATTGCATTTTCAGTGGTGATCGTATGTAAACATGTGAAGTCGCGAACTTGGTTGCTGTATGTAAAACGGAAGTCAAGCATGTCCTTCATCTCTTTTCCCTTGGCCTTTCAATATCAATATAGAAAGCGAACAAAAACATACACATTCTTCCAAGTATTGAAACTTACAACCCGTTCGCACACATTTGAAGGTAGTTTTCATTCGAGTTCCATAGGCGTCCAAATCTTTCTTTGACTAGGAAAGGAACTTGAAGTGAAAAGCATCATTTCGAGAGTTGGCCTAGACTCAAGCTTCGATTCTTCGATGGGTCCTATACTCAAGCCAGTTTTACTAGAAATGTATACTGCTGCGAAAAGTTTTTCTTTGGCCTGTTAAAAATTCCGGGGAGACCCTTCAATTCATCATTTTTACTCACCACCGCCAGTAAAAGTTTATGTCGTTCATTATAAATGGCCAATCGTGGCAATCTATCTGCCTTTCAGTGTGTGAATACAAATCGATTCATTACCAAAGAAAAAATGTCAACTCTTTTTTCCTTTTATGTTGTCGACGAAGAAGACACTTCTAAAATTCATCTCATTTCTAGAGAAAGTGTCTAAAACGTTACGCAGAGAATTCAAATTTTGTAGCAAAGGAGTCCGTCGTCTGGGACCAAGTGAGTTTCTTGTTCAAAAGAAGTTGACGAAATTAAGGATTGTCTTCTTCATGATCCCAAGGATTTATCAGCCTTAATGTAAAGCGATTTAGAGAAAAGTTGGGTTCAATTTCACACCAATTTTCATATAAAAACAATGATGCAGTGAAGTGAAGGAGTAAACGTTTTCTTACTTCAATGTTATTATTAAATCCCTGTTTTTGATAAATATTATCACGAAATCTTCAGCACATTTTCTCTAAACAATTGACAACAATTTATATGATTGTTCTCGCCAATGTTATTAATGAGCTATCCCGAAAAGCCTTTCGTTAAAAGTTGGACAGCGGCAGCATTTGATAATTTATTTTCTAATCGCTTGCGAAATGTGATGAGTGGGCATAGACTTTCCCTTTTGACTTGCCATCTGATTTAGAAAATGCGTAATCATATAATAATCATATTAATAATTAACTAGTTGGAAGCAACAAAAGATCTGAAGCTCGTAGCTTCGCTCTTACTTCTTTTCATTTATTTTCTAATTTCGTACTTCAATCAAAGCATCCACTCCAGCTGAAGTGCAGTAGTCGTCGTCGATCTCTTCGTTATCGCCCTCTCAAATTAGTTTTTCCCTCTTACTGCATTTAAATTGAGGAGCGCTCCAAAGGAACCTTACAACAACAAACAAATGAAAAATTGTGAATTCAAGACGATACGGCAGCATGACTAGTGAAAAACTTTCTAGAGGAAAAGACTCTTAAGTTATTAATTATGATTCTTGTCAAAGAGCACTGGTGTTGCCACCACTGCCGAAGCTCTCTCCACAGACGGGAGATAGATGATGGAGGAAAAGTGAGAAAGAAAGAGATGTCTTTCCACTCTCTGCTAGAAGAAATGAACAATCTTCTGCACAAGATCGTGATAGCGATAATTCTAAAGGAAATAAGAGCTCATTCGATTCATTTACTTTGAAGAAGAAACTTTTTTGGTTGAGTTATTAATATCGGGCTCCCTACGTAGGAAGAGAATGGAGAGAGAATTTTAGATATCACATAACTCCACTTCCACTGCAGTGATGAGTAGTCACTGCGAGCTCCAGTCGACGACTATCACTACTTTGTATTTATTCTTGGCAACACACTCAGGTTGAGACTGATTTATCTACATTTAAAAACGTTCGACCAAACCCAGAATTAAAAATGTTTTAAAAACTGAAATGGAAACGTCTTAACAAAATGTAGTAGAGAATTGAATTAATTTCATATCTAAACTTATGTGGATACACAAAATTTCGAAAGGCACCACAGCAAAGCGAGTTTAGGGCGACAAAATAAAAAAAACTTTTGCACACACTTTTACTGCAAGCGTTGGAGAAGGTGGCAATCCATGATTAATTTACTGAAAGCATCAAGACACGCAATGCAATGTGCCCGATTTGACACTTACTTTTATTATTTCCGATCGTGTCACCGTATAATAATTTTTCGAATTCCCCGACTCTTGTGAAGGTTCCACCAAGCTTTTTCGATAAGTGTGCCCCCATTTAAGTCTGGAGTGATATATGACATGAATCGACAGAAAGATGCCTGTATATGTGCCTACTTCTATCATTTATGGGACAAAGAAATTATTTGAATTACCTAAACAATGATTATGAAAAATTTTCTAGCTTTAGTCTGACTGAAAGAAACATTGTACGAGTGTGAAAAATACTGATAATAGCATTTCATTGACAGGTCTATCCATCAAGCCTACCGAAATGACATGATCCCCTGATCCATTTCATATGGAGTGAGTAAAAATTTAGGTTAGTGCTGCACATTTTCTTGCTTCGATATTTCGCAGTCGATCTGTTCAGCACAGTCCCACGTAATGATTCTGTCTACCTCCGTTTTCTCTGTAGCTTATAGATCACTCAGAAAGCCATTAGCAATGCGATTCACTTTCTTCCTTTTCTTTTTCCGGAAACGTACGAAATACCAGAAGTTACTTGAGTGACTGAGGGATGACAGACGAAGCAGCACAAAATCGCATTCTCATTCCAATTCCAACTTACAGGCACTTTGTGTCTGTAGTTCATATTACGCTTAACGTTACTCAACCGAGTTTGTTTAAAAACACTTCAAAGGCATTTTGGAATGTATCTTGAGTAATAAACATTCTTGTACAATTGACAATTATCAAATACAAACTGTTTTGTCGCAAGGGATTTTCGCTGAATTGTGCTTGAATGAATGAATTGAATTTTAAAATTCGTCATTTTCCAGTTCTCTGCACGTACTAATAACACAACTTCTTTTGCGAGGAGGTTAGCTAATAATAATTCAAAAGAAAAAACTACTCCGAGCGCTTTTCGTCTTCCTTTGTTGGGTAATAACAAGTCGGCACAATCATGTCCACCTAAGTCATTGTTGTTTGAAACTCTTTCAATACCACATCCAAGACCAACTCAAACACGCATTACGTCAAGAAAAATGAGGGAAGAAGACGGAGAAATATAAAAGCTTACTTTCTTGCAAAGCAACACGATGTAGGCCAGGGCAGAGTTCAGCTGGGAGAAAGTAAGTGAAGGAAAAAGAAGGGAAGTCTAAAATAAAAGAGTTATGGCCCTCTGGCTTGTCTCGCATTGTGGATCTTTTTTCTGCTTTACTTATTACTTCTTATTCTATTTTCGCTTTTCTTTGGGCCGCGAAGACTTGCCTATACAAAGACACAAAACATGCCTTTTCTTTCCTTACACATACAAAATGGTCCCGAATACATACAGGTACCTTAAGAACACCTACGTTTTCGAATATTATTTAACCTTGTGTAACAACTACCTATGCATATACTCGCAAGTGAAGCAGAAAATGTATCTCTCAGTATAATCCAACTTTTTTTGCTTTGTTAGATTTAAGCTCGTTTTGCAAGGAAAAGGCGTTATTGTAGCAGTCAGTGAGTAAAATTTCACTTCGGTTCACTTGTTTTCTCTTTCTTGTCCTAGAAAACTTTTTGTACAAAAATGCCTTGGGTCGATCATTCCTCTTGTGTGAACTAAAGACAACCAAAAGAGGAATTAGAAAGGGATGGACTTTTGTGTTCGTTCCGTTCATGTTAACAGAAAGAAAAGTAAGCGGAACAACTTGGGTTCCATTGCACCTCCACCAGAAGACGAAAAAGTGACGGCAAATGCTTGGAAAACAGGTATACTTACTTACATGTACTATGTACCTAATTTATGTTGTTTTGTTTAAACAATTCAAATAGTTTTGGTTTCTTGAGGTGTGTGGAGTTCTGCAAGTCACTTCATTTGTTAATCTAAACATATTAATTTTATAGCAGATTAGAGAAATAATCATTGATCCTAGGCATTTTTGTAATTTTATTTAGAAAATTTACTTATTTTTTTAAACTCCTAAACATAAAGAGAAATTAATATGCTCAAATCATTCTTATACATACATATGTAAGCACATTTGTTTGCATGCATCCCCAATGTACATATGTACATAAATATGAGATAACTCAAATTAACCTTAAAAACGAAGTAACTTTCAGGGAACTGATGATTAAAGGTAATAAAATTCATGCTCCAGTTAGATATCATGAGAAGCAACCTTGACTTGTCAATAATTAAGGTTTTTGTACAAAATATTTTAATCTACGCATGCATTTTTTAAGAATCAATATTTGAGTTTGATATTTTTACTCCCGTATATGTAATGGCAGTAAATTTTAAAATTATTTTATGCATATTATTTAATATTACACAGTCATTATTAATACTTATTGTATGTAATACACGTAAAATTGTGTCTTAAGTCTTATATCTGTCATTTAGGGACATGTAATACAAATTATATATCCCACTCGTGTCGACTGCCCACTCGTAGTTATATAAACTTATTTAATTAATTATATAAAATTATATAAATTAATTATATAAACTGAATTTTGTGAAATGAAGATAAATATTCACGTTCAACATCACCGCGTTTCTTACGAAGACCTATCACGGACGATTAGCGACTCTGTCAAACGAAATGTACCGTTTAAATAAAAATACATTCCCAAATATAGTGCACCTAGAGTTCCAGGCCAGCGGTTCCAGACACAATTCCATATTTATCTAGGTACAGTATAATTAACAAAAGAGGATACCAAAGGTGACATTTCTTGTGTTTTTGAAACTTGCCATAATCTTATACATGTCACGATTAAAGAAAATTTCCTTCCTCACATGTCGCTCCAGTTCTACGGACATGATCAAATGACATATCAATTGATTTCTTACAGTGTCTGGACTCCAGACCAAACTCTGGAGTTATAGACGAAGTAAAGTCCTGTAGTCATACGACTTCAAAGTACCATTGCTTGATCATGGAATACAGTAATTGTAATATTATAATAAGAAAATATAATAGGTATATTAACAATAGTTTGAAGCTTCCAATGAACAATAATAAGGTTTGACGCGCAACATTTTCATACGTTACTCATTATTTACATTGTTTGTTTCATTTTTCCCGAAGATCATTATTTTCAAGAAATACTTATGATGAAGGTTCATAGACGTATTATTCATTAGACATTTTCTAGCCAATAGGATGTTAAAACTCAATTTTGTGGGTTTATAGGTCATTGTATTTCGTGTGGTGGGATTATTTCTTTCTTATTGAAATCGAAGGAATCATTTCCAATTTTTATTGCACCATGTAAATCATTTCTGGATATTCCATTGTCATAATGTCATCTTAGCGTTCTGTAATTTATTCTCGACACCAAAAATGAGATATTGCCCTATCTATTATTTACATTAATTTCGTGTATGATAGATATTACGACCATTATATTGCACTTTGCTTCGTGTGCTACCAGCCCACTTGCTCATGTGAACTTATAAAGCTACTGAATATAAAATGATTTTTATGAGAAAATAAATTCCAAGGAAAAGACGCTGAAGTAGTTGCTGGTTATAATCACTTTCAAATGCAATATTGCATAAGTAATGCATGTACCCAAAGAGTATGTTGAGGAATTTTCTTTAATAGATTGAATCTCATAAAAACTGCTCCGTAAAAATCGTATATTATATACCTATAAGTAATTCGGAATGCAATCGACCACTGTGAACGATAAACTTGATAAATGATCAACCACATTTCTCGGGAAGAGGGGTTCGTAGTGTAATGTAGACCCAGGGAACTCAGGCGCTTCTCTGTCCTGGTCGTACCAGAATTGGTTAGTTTATACCGCTGTTCCCTCTCTACGCCTCCATCACCTTGCGTTTTCCTTTCTGAACAAGAAAAGAGCTGTTCATGTGGTTTTCACCTGTAAATAATGTCGAGTCATAAAATCAGCCATGAATTTCATTCCTTTTTCTTTGTGCTCACTCAACTGCTAATACTCTACACTTTCGTTTTTTTTCTCCACTTACATTTCTCCACCTCTATCTCAGTTGCGTATTATTTTTCTTTTTTTTTGCCCTGTATTTCTTTCCCTCTCATCGTTTCTCTCTCCAACTCCAAAAAGTGATGAAGCATAATAGGATGTCAGCGACATAATGTGTGTGTGAGTAGCGAAAAAACTGGCGCTGAGTGCCGTCCTGCGGGTTGTCTCAATAGTACTTTCAGAGTACTGTTAAATAGTACTTCTGGGGATATGCGAGGAAGTGCGAGAAAATATTACAGTTTTGATTTTTCTACAGCCCATTAAGTAAGACCAAGAAAAATTCTGTATACGTGTGAAGTACTATCCTTCGATTCGTTGAGCAATAGGTTTAAACAATGCAATTTCTAGTTCGTTTTTAATATTTCGTTAACGAAGATAACATGGTGTAAACACGGAATAGTGTTTCAATTCGTCGATTTTAAAACGGATACCGATATGCTTTATGGAATTATATCCCGAAACCTTCAAATGTAAGGAACGAAGAAAATTGAAAGTTTAATGGGAACAAAACTAAACACACATTTCTAATTAATCGTAAACAGATGATATTGACAGCATCAATCTCCAAATTGTAAAAGGTCATACGGTAAGCGCGGAGGTGTAAGTAACCAATGTGAGTATTTTCTGCACTAGGGGAAAGATTGTTGTTTCTCGTTATTTTGGTGCTTTTAATTTTTTTGATGAAACATTTTACAATTTCAACAGCATTATCTATTTTCATTAAAGTTTGCTTATGTTTTAATCATACAACTTTTGATCCACTGGTGACTGGGTATATTTATTTAATAAGAAGGAAAAGAAATGTGGTTTCAATTCCGCCTTTTTAGACTGTTATATTATTTGTGTATAGTAGTGAAGTAGTAATTTGCATGGTTTATGTAGACAATTAGGCGTCGATTCCAAGACAGTCTAGGTATTGGCAAGGAAGAATAAAAATTAATTTAACTTAGTATTTGTAAACCCAAAACCGCTATTTGTTGTTGTGAAGCAGAGGGAAATCCATCCTGTCTTTTGTTTCATACCATTTCATCAGAAGTACATCAAAGAACGGTAACAAAGAAAAGATCTATGTGTGGAGGTAGAGTAAATAAAATTGGGAATTTTATTAAAACGTATTAATGATGGAAATTCATTTAACACGCAGAACAATGTATTCCACCCTCAACTACCGTTGCGTGCTTGATAAGTTTAAAGCTGCTTTCAGAAGCTGAAGTCACCGAGCAAAATCCCACAGATCGGAAAATTTTGTAATTCGGGCATCTACTTACTTTGCTCCTACCCGTGCAAAAGTACTTTATAACCTTATTTTATGAGGAAATTTACGATCCAAATATCATTGGCTTCTGATAGAAGTTGGAGGGTTGACTTCCCAATGAAATTACTTCTTTCGGCAAAACTTTCTAAACCTATTAGAGTTCACATTGAGCTTTTAATGTGAGTGTGGCTTGAGTTTTCCCGTCTCTCTCCTTATTGAATGTTAGATAATGTGCAAGAGATGGATACTGAAACTCTTCAGCTTCTCGAGACGGGAAAAACTTGATCGAAGAAGCTCAACTCCGGTGAGCTGAGCCAGAGTCCGTCTACACAATAAAACCGACCATTTTCTTAGAGCAAAATTGTACTGCCGCGAAAGCCCTGGCTACATACGTGTTATGTATATAAGTAACTACTATGTCTGCTTCATTTTAAGCTCAATGTAGGTTTTCATAGGAAATGTTTCAGTAGTTTATTTTACAGATTTTTCAGACATCACGTAGCATCAAATCAGCAACAAACATGTTAAAAGAACAGAGATTGTACTTATACACTACATATTCCAAACTATTTAGCATTCTCTGCCACTGCTACTTTGAGACTGTAGATTAAAAATAATTTGAGAAAATTTAAATCAGGGAAATGTAGCCTAAAAAATTATAGGTATGTTTCAAACTTGTCGGCTTTGATATGTACAAATGTACAAAATGGTCAATGTATTGTCAACAATTATGGTTGCCCTAAGGTTGAAGGTTACGGGATTGTATTTGGTATTCGTACCTACTACGGTGTAATATTACCAAATAAAAATTAGGCTTTAAATCTGAAATAAAACTAGTTTGGGTTTGCCTTAAAACTTAACTTCTGATGAGAGTAAGTTACTTACCTATATATAGAATAATAATAATCGAAATTTTACACCTAAAACCTATTTTTATTTATTAGACTCAAGACGGCCGTATTGGTGCTTGAAGGCAAAACTTATTTTAGTGTGCGTGGCTGACCCTATCACGTCACCACTAAACATTCAAAAATAATAAACTAACCAGCCCACTGTCACCGTTTTTGTTTCTTGGTGTGCTAAACATTTGACGTGTAAATACACTTTTCCCACCTAATTATTTTACATAATATACCACTAAACATTCAAAAATAATAAACTAACCAGCCCACTGTCACCGTTTTTGTTTCTTGGTGTGCTAAACATTTGACGTGTAAATACACTTTTCCCACCTAATTATTTTACATGATATGTAGTAGAAATAGAAAGAAACTGAAATGTTTGAGTGGTATCTGAAGCAGATGGAATACGCCTACTTCTTTTAGTTTTACCTAATGTCTACGTTCTTTCTTATTTTTACAATGGATCTCATCACCCCAATATTCCTTACATGGACCAAAGAAATAAATAATTATACGAAGCATGCATCCCTGTTAAATAATACGAAACAAGGGGATTCAATAAAAGAGGCGTAATCTATGATGAAATCAAACTGCTGTGTTGTAACTTGAACATTTCCACTGTGTGTTAAGTGTCTTTATAAATGTATTTATATAAACAATTAGATTTAGAATTTGCTTCGGCTGTACAGATTCCATTCTCAATGCTATTTTTAACAAGGCAGTTGTGAAAGTGGCAGGTAAATACGTGAAAGTTGCAAAATCATTCTTCCGTCAGCAACACAATCATATTACTGCTGAATAAAGTTGTTATTCATTGCGCAATACGAGAAGTAGAAGTTGTCTTTTGTTAAGTTAAAAGCGTTCACATTTAGTTGCGGACTTTTCTCACAAAGTTTGTTTTTACTATTTTTTCCCCTTTTTAATGAAGCAAAATAAAGGCATATTTTTCGATATAGCCTTGATTATCCAGTCAGTTAATTTCAATTTTTAATTAAAGGCATTTTATTATTACGTGAACTGTTGAATTTTAATATTCCCACTTGAGTCATTTTCAGTCATGGCATTTGGATACATATATTAACCTATACATTGTTTTGATTAACACTGCACTGAAAATACCTTTTAACTATTACACTAGTACTAAGGGATTCTAAAGAATGGTACATTAAATCATTTTTATTTGTCACTTATGCCTTCAATTAAGGGAGTAAAATAATTTGGCAATTATATTCAGAAAACTACTATGTACATGTGCATGTACATATGTATTAATATGGAAATGTATATAAATAATTCAAATCGCTTTCAAAAATCCCATAACCCAATACAAACTGAGACTGGAGTTCGAATTTGAAGTTACCTTCGGAATAGGGCAACTAAAATGTCTACTGTTTTGTGACAGGAAATCCGAGCAGAAGCAAGTTTCATTTTTCAGCGACGACAGACTTGTAATTGCATTACGTGAGTTTGTGTACTTTTTTAACCATTGTGTGCACTGGTGGTGACAACAAAAGGAAATGCAACTTCAAGAAGAGTCTCCACTTGGAGACTGGAAATGTTCACAAAATGAATCGTGGAACTCGTCGGCGTCAAGACGGACAATCAATATGTAACCTTGCACAATTTCTGATTGTGTACAAGTACAATGTCCAAATGTAGGAGGAAAAGTAGAAAAACGAAACAGTCCATTTCTACTTTTTCTTCCCTTTTCCTCCTCTGTTTGACAAGCAACGAGCTTTCTTTTTTATATTTTCTTTTCTCGATGTTATTACAATCAGCAGCTGTAGGAAAGAAGGTTCAAAGCTCCATTATTACCACTGACTTTGGCTTTTTCTCTTTTGCTGTAGGAGCTGTAGGTCGCGTCGGTTCTGTGCTAAAAAGTTTCGTTTCTAATAAAAAAGGCTTGGAGAGATGGAAATTCAGGGAAACTCAAAGGAATATTGCGCTTTCATACATTGCATTGTACATGCTTTTTGCTTTGATCGTCTGAGGCAACTAAATAAAATGGAATTGTATGCTAACAATAAGAACAAGCTGTTGTTCCTCTTGTTTGTTATTATTCTTGTTGTTTTGTTGTACTGCAATGCAGACACCAATGCCAATGTCGTCATTATATTTTATGTTCAATTGAGGCTGTCGTGATTGGGAATGTTGATTGTTGTGTTTTCGATACACGCTCATCTTACGTGCTTTGCTTCGGTTACTTAAATCAAAACACTTGCCTATTTGTCCCCTACAAGGTTACGTCCTCCCTCTTATTTTCTTAGTTGAGACAAAAATATCGCTGCAGCATTTTGAACATTTCTTTGAAGTCTGAAGTGTCCTTGTCCAAAAAATGACAGAAGCTCTCATTTTATTACATAACCCATGCCCCATTATGTTCTCAGTGTCAGTGATACTCAAGAGAGATTTTAAGAAGCATTTTATTTATTAGAATTTTGCGGCTGGAAATCAGTCTACGACGAAAAAATAAAATATTTATTTAAATAGATAATGTCACCGACATGTTATTGCAATTAAATAAAATAGGATACCTAGATTAGTTAATTAAGTGAAGTTTTTACCTTTTATTTTTCAATGACTAGAGTTTAAAACTGTGAAATAAAAGTAGGGTTAAGTGATATTGAAGATAATATGCTAGAACTGGAATTAACTCCAAATTCGATGAGATATTTTCGTGGAAATAATATAAAACTGGGTCTATGTAAACTTTATTCAGTACCTCCCAATCTTGGCTTGTGTTTGTTAACGCCAACTTCTAAGATGATTTCTAAGAAGATTTAACAAAAACTCAATTTTTTGGTACAACGTTAACTAAATATTTACTGTAGTACGTAAAACTAAAATTATTAATATTTATTCTACTTCCGCAACACAATGCATTGCAATGTGACACTTGAGTAAACACAAGTGCATTAAGCCTTACTTTCTCACAACAGGGAAATCATTCTGTTTACTAATCGTAAGTTTATTTGTTTCAGTGGCGATTTCTTAAAATTTAAAAGTTAACAAGTTGTACAGTTTTACTTCCCAGGGCCTACTGCTAACAAGGCAATAATGGCACGTGTGCACAAAATTTTTGGAATGAAATATTTTCTAGTGTAATTTGATATGCAATGAATTTGTGACGTCCATTTATAATGTTTGACACTTATACTCTAGGTATAAAAATAATTTTGCAATTCAAATTTGAAATAGCATTAGATCAATTAAATCCGAGCAACTACAAATAACCGACCTATAGCGAACTTAGCGGCTATTTTAAAGGAGTTTTAATATGTATGTAATATATAAGGTGTAACATCTTAACATCTTTTGAGACCTTAAAAGACCACATCCACAATGGAAACCGTCACCATTTATCATATGCATTGCCCCAGAAAAAATGATTGTGTTACACGTTACACCTGCTGTTATTATCTTATTTAAGAGCTTATTAAAGATTGTAAAATTTATATGAAAGTAAAAATGGAACCGGTAGTTTTGGGTCTATTAAAGCTAAATTATTCAAAGTATTCCAGTTTAATTCCCTTGATCGTTACATAATGAATGAATTATTTCAAAGGTGAAAGCGATTTCTAATACTTATCCTAACCCGACTATAGAAGTCCATACATCTTTAACGAAAATAAAATACATATATAGTATAGTTTCGAAAAGGTTTTTAGGCTTGATACATGAAATGAATTTATATTAATTTGAAAGCCTCTGAAATAAACCAGCATTGAGTAATAAAGGTTAAATATCACTCCCCAAACAGGAAATTGTCTGAAGAGGATGTAAGTAGAATATCGGAAGCAAGGTAGGTAGACCACTCAAGTCGGCCAGAATTTAAAAGGTCATATGGTAACCTCGAGACTCGAGACCCAGGTTGTATATTAAAAAGTGAAGTGAATTGGATAAGTGGTATGATAATGTTCATCTAGTTTGTATGTTAATGTTTATTATGAGTGAGAATAAACTTGAACTTTGGACAATACATTATTTACTTCTCTGTAAACCTATACTCTACCAAAATGACTTTTTGTTTCTTTGTTACGACTGCTTTTTTAACTTTATAAATAAAATTTATTCAATTCACTGAATGAGTAATCCCAAGAAAGTTGCAAACGCCGACAAAAGTATGCTCTGAAAATAACACCAGGATGCATTAAAGCAAAGAATTGTTCTTCCCTTTGGATTTGTACCATTTCATCTTCTTAACACATGGACTACACGCTTCCAAGTTTTACAAGTTGGAGTTTTGGGACAGGGACGGAAGATTTTATACTATGCCGTGATAAGGAAAAAGCAAAAACAAAGGTAACGTCGTTTTGAAGATAAAATCATCATTATCATCCAGGCAATGTTGCACTGGTCCAATGTTGAAAGGAGATTGTAAGAATTTGTTTAAGCTGAATGATGATGTGCGTACCGTCCATTGTTCATAATTATATGGGTGGTGCATCCTACTTTCTATGCTATTATTGTTCCTCTGTTTGGTCACTGTTTCAGAAGGGTTGAATCTTGAATGAAATGGAAAATCGAAAGTGCAAATTGTGCGTATAATAATGTAAGGAGCCCAATAACAAAGGAAGAAAAAGATTCTGTATTATTTTGCTCACCTCTTACTTTAGGTGAAGGAGGTTCATTCCTGAGTGAAACAATGATGTCATATTGCAAGGGGAAAATGGTAGTAATATCAAAACTTGGTTTGTATTTACTACGGCAGTAGATAAAAGTGAAAGCTTTCTTTTCCATATCAGGACTACATTTTCTCGCATTTCGCCTCCTCTCTCCTTATTCTTCATCTTGAAAGAAATGCCTTCCCAGTTTTGGGCCATTGACCTGCATTTTCACTTTTCACTATTCATTTCGTATGCAAACAGTTCAACAGAGCAATATCAACGTCATTATCACAAACAGCTCTTCTCCAGTCAGTGTTCCACTGTACTACTTAAAGCATTTCTCCCTGCTTTCATGATGTAACACTAACACATAAGTGGATAAGATGAGAAAGCGCTGAGGTTCGCTTTCGCGGCTTTCCCATATTTCCGTTTTCCGTATAGTTAAAAGGTTTTTTCTGCTTGCTTTTAAAAGTACGTTATTGTAGTATAATGTGTCCTGATTAGGCTGCAAATGGTGAACAACAGCCGGAAAGGTTTAAGTTATTATGTTTTGTATGTAATATATGTACAAAACTGATGTACTAACAGGTCTGACTGCCATGAACATAATGGCGGTTTTATACCAATCGTGCATATGGTATTGCGGAATGAAAGCGGCTGCTAAGAGTGGTAATGATGCGGCGGTGACACAACTTGCACCCTACAAATTATAAAAGAATACATCAAAGAGACTGAAAATCTCAGTCATCAAGTAAACTCGAGTTACTCAAGTTATTTATTGGTGTATTGTTTACTTTAACAAAAGTTGCTCTAACTTTCCAGGTAGCTTGTAACTTTCCACCTTTTAAGCAAAATTCAATGTTTTCCAAATGGAATAATAAAAAATGTTGAATGACGTTTGGGTATTAATGAATAAATGAACGCGAAGTTGAGGTATATACAACTATATTCTGAGAAATGTTTTCCAAAAGAATATGCGTGGATGTATAATATGCAACTTGTTTACATAAGGTATCCGAAGTATGATTTCCGCTTTCCGGCTTTCCAACTTTCCACTACTAACACAGTTATTGACTTCTCTCACTTAGTTAGATGTTGTTGTTGTTGTGTTGTTGCAAACATAAACATTTTCCAAAATCAAGCACTATATGCATAAATAATTGTTGTGGGCTTAGAGTTTGGTTAAAAAGCATGAAAAAATGGATCGTTAGAATTGAGAAGTATTAGATATGAGTTTTGAGTTTTATAGTACTTTCCGGCACGCGTATAACCTAGTTTTTCCTTTTTTACTTGGAGGTCACATGGAAGTACTCTCCAAAATCGTTATACAAAAAATTTGAACAAAAAAAAATATTAGAATTTGTACAATAACATGAAGTATACGACGCAGATTCTCTGGAGCGTTCTTGAGTAAAAGTCGGCTTACTAAGACTTAATAGGAACAAAGGTCACATTAAGTAATGAATGGGTGAGAACGAAAAGGTAAACAAAGCTGCTCCTTATTTACCTAAAACTCTGGAAATCATAATCAATTCTGAAATTCTGCTGGCTCCACATAAAAAGAATTATTTTTCTACCGATGGAAAAGGAGTGAAAGTAGGACAAAACATGATGGGTTTCCTCAGAAATACGAGAAAATCTTCGGTGACGACGACGGGGGATCAATTTTTAAGCAAGGAAATGGAACGTGCTTTGTTGCCTGAACTTGCTTGCTCTTTTCCACCATTTTCTTCACTCTTTTGAAGAAAATACCATTTTACCCTCCAGAAACAAGTGTATATGGTACAATCACTGGGACTGAATTAAACTAGAGTTAACGATATAGGCTGTTGGCGTTTGTGTTTCTCTTTACCTGCATACCAAACAACTTCTTTTCCCTTACTAAATCTACGCGACAGGTCAATTTATTTGAGTAAGTATACCAAAGAAAATGCTGTTTTCGACACTATAAAGCCGTGAGAAGTACACTGACTTCCTTCACCCCTATTCACGATATTATTACTGTTATTACTATTACCAAAGTAAATACACCCCCGTTTCGGAATACGAACGAGTAGATACAATACATGATGGTAAACTTAGAGGAGACTTAAGAAGGCAAAAATGTTCCAACTTATATCCTCCCCACTTGGGATGAAAAATATAGTAAAGTTTAAGAGGCGCATTATTTATTGAAGGTCTCTTTAGTCCTTTCATTTCGTTCTCCTGATCTCATATTACGTTTACTTATTTTTTTACTTTGTGTATTATGCGTGTTTGCAGAAAAGAGACTGAAAAGGAGGAATAAAAAGCCAAATAATAATTTTGTACATATACCTACGTATGCGCACAAAAAAGAGACTGGGACTGGAATAAGTTTGTATAAACCATGTAAAGTTTACTACCAAAATGGAATGACGGAAATAACGAGGAGATTTGGGAGAAATGTGCTAGAACAGCAGATCGAAGGAAACCAGTTAAACGTGCATGATGCATACGCAGGAAGAAGGTAAGCAACCTCCATGATCATCGTCAGAATCACACTCAATCCTCAAAACTGCCAAATATTGAATGGCTGTAATAAGTGTAAGTGTATTGTATTCTGACATATGCGAATCTCTGTGTTGTGAATGTGACTCATGCAGACTAACGAACTTTCTCATGGTCGCAATAAATGCGCTCCCTTTTGTAAATCGACTCTACACACCAACCATAGTTCTCATGTAAACCTCATGTTTGTACGATGAAGTTAAAAATTCCAAGAGAGGAAAACAGGAAGAAAAATTCAGTCAAAATCAGAGATATAAGGAAAAGCAAATGAGTGACTGACTATAAACATTCGCCCAATTTTACATAAACTTTATGTTATGTCACTTTACACGGATTTTATTTGAGTCTTGGTCTTCTGGTGGTTACCGGTTCGTTGGAAGCTGATGAGGAGAAGAAAAACTGGCAGAATTGACTTTTTCCTAAAGCTAAATAGTGTTTTGAATCCTTCCTTGGGTACTTCATAAGTCAAACTTTCTGTTCATATATCGAAGCGAGCAACTTTGGAATCTTTTAGCGTTTTTGTAATTCCCTTCCTTATATTTTCCCCTTTTTATTATACCTCACCTTTTGTCTCTCCATTTTAACAAAACAAAACAACCCGTGCAAAGTGCAGAGCATCGAAAAGTCAGCTTCCCTTTCTCTTACACAGTTAGAGAAAATATCAAGTTTCATTTACTTTCAGGTATACAAAAGTTTCTTCCTGCTGGCTTCACATCGAAGCTCTGCTGCTGGAGAAAATCATGCAGTCTGAGAGTGAGTGTTGCTGGTTGGGCGACCCGAGTTCTCATGCAGAGTCCATGTAAATGCCTCTTCGCCACCAACCTTGCTGGGCAAGTGTGCGTGTACAGGGGCACATCGTCGGATATCTTCTCCTCTTTGTACTTTTCTCTACTGTTCGTTGTACTTGTATCCAACATGCATCTGGTACAAGCAGTCGCCTATTTCGTCGTTCGTAGCTGTGCAGGGCAAAAAGGTTCGACTGGAGAGTTGGTGAGACTTTCAGATTTTCGTTCATTCCTACGACTCGCTGGGATGCCAGCTTAGCATGCTCACTACGCCAGCGAGGCTTGCTTTGTAAAGTAGAACTGGAGGAATAACGAAAATCTTCGACTTACCCTTTCAACATTGTGGCTTCACTTTCAGTTTCTATCGTAGCTTGTTCGTGACAGGACACACATGCTGCTCGTCCACAACATTCTCCATGAACTCCGGAAAAATCTTCTGTTTCACTTCGCACAAACAAAAGTTTGCGGAAAAGCATACCTTTACATTTTCATTTAGAAAAGGAGAATGGTTTCTCCTGCTACTCTGTTCTTTTTGAAGCGATATGATATAACTCATTCGACATCATTAATTTTTTCCTTTGTAAAATATAACGTGTTGTTCACGTTTTTCTTCTTCTGAAGTTTCATTACTGCATTTATGCTGTTCCCTTTGTGTCATCAACAACATCATCGTTACCGTCAACATATATTTATTTTTTTGCCGTTGGTTGATCTTGTGCGTAATACACTTTAGATGTGTGTTTACTTGTGGACACAAGCCACAGCGTAATATCTTTGTCACTGTTTTAACATTAGAAGAAAATAACGCGCGTGGCGGTTTTGTGAAAGTTAAAAAATACACATCAGAGAGTTGAAGGAAAGGAGTAAGCATCAACGAAGAATAGTTTATTGTGTACAAAATCAGTGACATACTGACTTTTTTGGAAGGCAACATAAAATATCATTATCAGGAATAGAGAAGAGCCAGCACAGTATCAGGAACAGCAGCAGTGCAAGCAGAGCATTATCTTCATCATCGTTATATATACAAAAAACCTCTGTCATTCATCTTCTGTGTTTTCCTGCTCTCATTTTTTACAGCCTCCTATCATCATCCCCGTTTATCCGTCTTCATCATCAAGATCGTCGTCGTGTTGTCATCAGCGTTCGTCTAGCTTTAGTGAATGGCTGCTTGCTGTACGTATTCTCGTATTAGTCGAAAAAGACAGTGCAAAATGTATTATGGTGAGAGAACTCTCATTTTTTGAAAATAAGCTCATAAGCTGAAACACGTGATCCGTTGACGGTTGTTAGACCACTGACAAATTCTTTCGTAGTTCACTTGTTTAATGGTATGCATAATAACATTGGAATCGCTCTGAACAAAAGTGACATTGGACTTATTGAAAGAGAAACTGGAGCTGGTGAATGGTGATAGAATCCTAGAGTATTGATGCACTGTGATGAAGTCATTAGCGAAATCAACTCATGTGCACGTCTTTTTTAAAGTAGGAGAGTGAAGCAATAAAAAAAGATAAATCTGGAATCACCATTTTCTCTTCCACTGATTTTAAAGGGGTTCACTTGATGAATAAAGTGAAAATAGTTGTAGCAGCAGTAAACGAAGAGTTCAACTTGTCTTTTTGTATGAAACGAGAGAAAAAAGTATTCAGTAAATATTCGATCCTTCATCTCTCGTGAAAGTACCCGCTCAGATATACATTCTGTGTCGAGCTTGGTTGATTGTAAACAAAAAGCTGAACGAGATTTTAAACTGAAAGGCAAATAAAAAGTGAATTAGTGTGTGTCTACTCCTAGTTGAGTTGAGTGTCGTCATTCTCTCCGAAAATGTATCACACTACATAACATCAGAGTAGGCGGAGGACGAGGACAGCTCTTTAAAACAACTTCAGCAAAAACTTCTTTCGCATATTCTCATGAATCACCAACAAAAACTGTTCCCTAAAATACTACTGAATAAAAGTGAAAAGAACACTCCTCTTAATTTTTTAAAAACTGATTTGGATTTTGTGGGACCGGATAACCTTTCCTTTAGTTTATCACTTCTCGCTTAGCCTTTCCAAGATACTAGAAAGAAAAAAGAAACTAAAATTACTCCTAATATTCAGAATCCGGAGAAGAGACTGCAAGTTTTTTTTTGTATAAAAAAGTTATACCAAGAGAAAGTACAACTAACGAATTCATTCATTCGTCATCAAAGGAAAGCCAATTAACGGAAATTAGACACCGGTGTCTCTTCTACAAAGGTGAACGAATGAGATAGATGTAACGGTTTCAGAGTAACAGTACAGAGAAAGGAAAGAAAAATCTCCATTCGTTAATAATAGCCCTGCTGAAATGCTTCTCTGTAAGAGTAACAACAACAAGGCTGCGGTTTTGACATCATTGTAGCATTCACCCTTGTATTATAAACCACTCTGCTACTAGTAAAAATCGAAGCAAACTCTGGAAGTGGAGAAAAGTGATTAAAAGAAGTAAACAAAATATTTAAATTCTCTCTTTCAACTGATTGCCGTTTCATTTCGTAAGGGGGGACAGAAGACTTGAGACTTCGCCGTTTTATTCAACTTTCATTCACTTTCTTTGATTTAGCGTATCTCTGAAATAAAACTTATCGCGTCCTTGACCTGTGTGCATATTTAATTTATTAGCAATATTTTAAATATTTACTNCTTTCTTTGATTTAGCGTATCTCTGAAATAAAACTTATCGCGTCCTTGACCTGTGTGCATATTTAATTTATTAGCAATATTTTAAATATTTACTACCAGGAACTTGAACATGAAAAAATCTCATAACAATATTAATAATAGTACTGCTAAAACGGTTACATAAAACAACTTTGACAAGTGAAAGAAGAAAAGTAAAACAGTTTTCAATGTACTGCACATTATCTGTATTAAAAAAAACTTTTCTGACTCTGACTCCAGAGTGAAAGAGCAAGACGACTACATTATATCAGCAAACATTTTCTGGTAAGCTGGCTTGCTCTCTGTGACAGTGACGACGGCAGTCGTTGAGTAGAAAGATAAAAAATAAAGTATTTACTGCATCTTGCAACATTTACACAGTAAGCACTGTAAACTACAGACTTGCTTCGAGGAAAGGAGAAGTCAAAGACGTTTTAGTCGACATCCAGCAGAGAAAAACCAACGGAGTCTACGACGGCATCATTTTTGTTGGGAAAAAGTGCAACTCTTTGGTTTGCTTCGCTACAGCTTTTCTACGGAGACAAATATATTCCGAAACGTGTTACGCTGTAATAAGTCATAGCTAGCCTCAGAGGAAACTAACGTAAAGTAAGTCCTACTCTTGATTCTCATTCAGTAAAAAATGCGACAGACGAGACAAGTCGACTTTGAGAAAGGAAAAAAGGGAAAAGAAAAGCACAGCGAGTAATGTTCATTGTCGTTTCGTTCACTACATCTACTTTTATTCAAGTCGAAGTTGAATGCCTACTACATTGGATGAATGAGTGAATGTTATGTTCTTAAGAAAAGAAAGAGTGAAATAGTGTGAAAAAATTTACGTAGGTATATATTTCACTCTTTATTATTTTTATTATGAGAAATACCCGGAAATAAGGCGAAATTTTTTTGTTATGCCAGTGAGAGCGTGCTCCTACACTTTCGTCATTCACGTATCTTCTTCTCGCAAAGAGATTTATTTCCGGAATCCTATTCGATAAATCACTCTTGGAGGACGATTTTTCAGATCCGTTTTCTCTTGTAATTAGTCAAATTAACTCAAGTGTAAAGCAAGTCGGCTTCTTCTATTGCGTCTCACAATGAGCATCGCCACATAACAGCAGCCGTATGTTCTGTTTCCTGTCAGAGCACCAGAACGAAAAGAACAAATCGAATAGAGTTAGTGGAACGTGGAACTGTGCAACGTTTTGCTACGTACGTGAACTGGCATTCAATGGCAATCGAATAAGAAACGGCGGAAGGTCAAAAGAATAAAAAGAAGTGCTCGATTCTCTTTTCTGTTGACTGTGCTTCAGTGGTCGTGGTTTACTCTCATTACACTTACCGTACACACATTTTTTCTTTGTGTACATTTCCGTTATTATCCTTTTTATGCGGAAGCGCACAAGCCGCATTTAATTCTAGGATTACTATACCATCAGACACAGAGACAAACAAATTAATGCATTTATGCACATAATAATATATTTATATAGGAAAATTGTGTAGATAGATACACACAAACCTATCAGCATTAAACCACCACCGTCTTATAATGGATGTAACTTTTCCTGCTTCGCGGTAAGAATACAAATACGTGAATTACCTGACAAGCTTTTATTTATACCTTATTTGTTATGTATTAGATGCTAGAAAAATGCAAATAATAAAAGGCCTTATAAGATGTTGACTTAGGTAATTCGATTGTTTGTAGGACTAATTTTATATTGACAAGGCTTTTATTGTTTAAGAAGGCTTATATTTATACAGCTTAAACTTTTCCAATTTTATTGGAGCTGGAGAAGGTCCCCACTGTAAAGGAAACGAGGCATATCGTTTACAAATCTTTAATTAAAGACCTCGACGATGAGTGGTATTAAGGATATGTAGTGTGTAGTAAGGAGTCATAGGCATTTGGCTGTTCCAAGGCGCCAGCTCTGAATTTGGTTAGAATATCCTAGTAAAACCAAAAACACAAAAACAGCAATTCTTGGAGACCCTCAAGCCGTGTCGATACCAGTGAAGATCATTAATTCATTAAGTATAAAACACAAAGGTTTAATGAGATAGGAGCAGTTTCAAAACAGGAATCACATCTCGCAGCCGGTTTAAGTTGGCGTTGGAGAAAGTATGCCAAGTTTCCTGGAGTTGACTACAACTTTTACTCCAGAATTTTATAAATTCTAGTAAAATTCAAATTCTGGGTTTGTTGGTGGGATGTTCAGTCTTAGTTGAAGCGTGAGGAGAAATGCGTGTATTTCCCATTGCAAGATAAACTTTACAAGATTTAAAAACTGTCTTAGAAATGAAAGAATGAGAAGAAAACATTTATGTAGCTATAAGGTTCCAAGAATTCTGAGATCAACCTACATGTCCTTCGTGTGTGGTTTCTGGGAAAGTTGGAGAAGTAGAGGTATGGGAGTCAACTAGCGAGCTTGCATGAGTCCGTTAAAAGTTCTCAAATTTCCCTGTGGCTTCATTTTTTCCTTAAAAAGGAGAGAAGAAGCCTCCTCATCTTTCCATGCTTCACTCAACAATACTCAGGAAAAATCAACTTGGTACACATTCGCGTAGACTCCACCGCTCTCTCTGCTGTAGATGTACATTACTTCTCAGTCGAAGAGCCAGTTAGTTTTTGTTCGCTCTAGCTATGCTTTTCAACTTTCGCATTGTTCCTGAACGTGCCCACTTTTCACATACAACTATCCAGTCAGAGCCAGCCCCAATTTCTGTCTGGCTTGTGCCAAATTATGATTATGATAGCAAGGGAGCGAAAAGATGCTGCTTGGAAAATGTTACTATTATAGATTCTTCACTACTTTGCGGCTATCAAGTCACGTTCACGTTCTTCATTCTTCATAATCTATTTATTGATAGTTATTCTAATACTTCAAAGTGAAACAATGACGCTTCTTCCATGTTTCGAGAGACGAACCTATTTTATAAATTATCATATCATACGTGTCTTTGTAATGTAAGATATAGTTTAATATCTACATATTACTTATACATCCGTAATTTATGCTTTAATTTTTCTTATAGTCTACACTTTAAGAATATTCGATACCAAAATTTTGGGAACTGGTAGTAGCTTTGTATCTTTCAAGCACAGAAACATTGGTATGAAGAATGAGTCTTGTATAAAGCAAAGTATCAGTGAAAAAGGAAAAAAATCAAAGCAAAAGTTATTGAAGGCAACTCAGATAAATAACAGAGATTGGCAGTACTGTTTCTTGTTACTAA